>OVBE01011770.1:0-13901 GCA_900406425.1 Iberis pinnata
ATTGTTTGAGGTATGTTAGGTACTTAGGTAGCCCAGGATGGATTCCCAAGTCAATTAATTACCTTTTGTCCTCAGGAATGACCTTACCATTGATTGCACGTTTTACCCTTTCTTGCATTTACTCTGTTTTGCATCCAAAAGCAATTCTCTGTTTTATGTCTTTTTACTTTCGTTGCACTTAGGACTTTTTAGCATCCAAAACCCTTTTAACATCAGCTTGACTTTAAAGCATCCAATACATCCTCGTTGCTTAGTACGCTCCCATTATGGATNCTAGTCATTTGTTAAAATTGAAGTCATATGGAATGAGAAATGTGAGGTCCAAGTATGATGGTTGAATCATGAAAAATCAACAAAATTATTTATCCCACATTGCTTAGAAGTTTAAGTTTCTAGTGGTATATATATAGTATTTCATGTCATACTCGCAAGTGAGTAGAAAGGGAAACAATGCATAGTGGAAGAGAGAGAGAGAGGAGAACCACACGCACGCACGCGCGCACCACCTCTGCTGCCGCTCGCTTAGCACGACTGATGTCTCTGCATTTTAGTGGGTAAGTAATTTACCATCATTTTAGAGCAATTTAGATGTCGATGTGTTGCATTCCTAGGATATTCTTAGTAAATTTGCATTTTCAGGAAGTTTCGCATTAGCATTCGCATACATATGCATTTTGGAGATATTTCAGGTATTTAGGGAGTTTTCAGAAAATAAGTGCAAATTTGGAGAAGGAAAAAGGGTGCAAGACCCTGTAAAAAAGGGTGCAAGAGCCAGGAAAAAAGGGTGCAAGACCACGAAAAAAAGGGTGCAAGACCTTGAAGAAAAAGGGTGCAAGACCTTAAAGAAAAAGGGTGCAGAACCTGAAACTGCCTCAAACCTTCAGCTCGATCAGGCAACTCTCTTCAGCTCGATCACGCAACTCTCTTCGGCTCGATCACACGCTCCATGTACGCCTCGAGCTCACACTTTCACGCCTCGACCGGAACATCTTCACCTCGGTCTCATGCCTCAATCACTTGGTCCCTCACCTTGGTCCCGGCTCGACATCCTTCTGTCTTCCACCCTCGGCCTCGATCACCACCACAACACCTCGATCGAGCCACTTCTTCCTTCAGCTCGATCACCACTTTGGCCACCTCGATCGAGCCCGGATCTACCTCCATCTCAAGCCCAAGCAATCCAACCCGACCAACTTCGAATCAGGATGGACCTGACCCAATACTCGTTTTAATGATTAGATTTTGTCTTTTATGCGTTTTAGGGCTTTTCTCTGAACACTATAAAAATCCCTAAACGCCTCTATTTAGAAAACTGTCTTTCTTTTTGCCATTTTTAGGTTTGGTCTTATGTTTCATTTTCTCTCTTTTGTTCTTGATGTTCTTCATGTTCTAAATATTTTCCTAAGTTTATGTTAATCTTCTGTTTTCTTCATTTTCTTGCTTAGATTAGAGCTGTGAACTATCTGGTGCATGTTGATTTACGTTTTGATGCTTTTAATCTCGTTTTTAGTTTGATCATTTCCTCCATTTTCGTTAATGTTCCATTGATGTTCATCTTTTTTGGGTTGGTGTTCTTGACGTTTTAGATCTTCATCTTCTGCATCTCTGTTCGTTTTGGTTGTCTGCACTAGTTTTAGGGTTTTGATATAGTCTATTCTTTGTTGTTAGACCTTAGATCTAAATGTCTTACTTAGTAGCTATGTGTTCATGTTTCTCTGATTTTGCATCCAACATGCATAGTGAGTAGTGACTTAGGTTCCTTAAGGATTAGATACGTTGGTGTTGTTTCCTTGTTCCTCATAGGTGTCTAAGGTTTATTGTTTAATAGATCCCTTTTGTTTCATTTTGCTTAATGCTCATTTCATTCTGACCGTTTGAAATCCAAACTTAGGCATTTCAGCACCCGAAAAGTGTTCAATGAAATATCTAATCAAGGTGATTTCACAGATTTTCACATCATACCCTAAGGAATTAGATTTTTAGGGTGATTATTGGTTCGTAGTGCCTATTAGGTAGTGTTCTGTTAACAGAAGTTAGATCTAGATATTACCTAGTTTGAGGTCATCTGTCAAGGAATTGGATTTTATTACTTTTGAATCTATCGTCTAGGAATAGCTCTTGTTTGAGGTATGTTAGACACTTAGGGAGTTTGAAGAGAAACACTAGCCAATTACCCCCATCCTTAGGTACCCTTTCCATTGATTGCATCTCTTACCATTTTAATTCCTCTGTTTCTGTTTCACTTGCTATCTACCTTTTACTTATGCATGCTTACCTTCGTTTCGGTTTTAGTTTTCTGCATGTTTTGTTTGCTTAGGACTTGTTAGTAAACCCCCATTTTCATATTTAACTTGAATCATTAGTTCCAATTGCATCTTGATTGCTAGCAACACATCTGACTGGATTGACAACCCATCTATACAACAATGACATGCATGTATAATGGGATTAGATACCTAAAAACCCTGTTATCAATTTGGCGCTGTTGTCAATTGGATGTTTGTTTGTTACATTATGGATTTTGGATCTATTGAGATCAAGTTCTTTTGTTTTACTTTACTGATTTCTATTTTCTCCTTGTTAGTGCATCCCATGTGTTTTACTTGCAAATGGAGAACATTGACCACGTTAATCAGCACACCATTGGTGCAGGTGACAACCCGAACATTCACACACAACGCTATGGAATTAACCCACCTACTGCCCAGAAAAATAATTTTAAGATCAAGCACAACTTGATAGCTATGGTTCAGGCGAATAGGTTCCATGGTTTACCAATGGAGGATCCACTCGACCACCTGGACGAGTTTCACAGATTTTGCAGTCTCGCCAAGATTAATGGTGTGAGTGAGGACGCATTCAAGTTACGTCTCTTTCCCTTCTCTTTGGGTGACAAAGCTCGCCAATGGGGAAAATCCCTTCCCCCGAATTACATCACCTCCTGGAATGACTGCAAGACGGTGTTTCTTGCCAAATTCTTCTCAAACTCAAGAATGGCTAAACTTCGCAATGACATATCTGGTTTTGCACAAAGGAATGTTGAGACATTCTGTGAAGCTTGGGAAAGGTTCAAAGGGTACACGTTGCAATACCCACATCATGGGTTCAGCAATGCATCCATCCTTAGTACTCTTTATAGAGGAGCTCTCCCTAGGATCAGAATGTTACTTGATACAACAAGCAATGGGAGCTTCCTGAACCAAGTTGTTGATGATGGTTGGGAGCTAGTGGAGAACTTAGCATAATCCAATGGAAACTACATTGACGACTATGATAGCCCTCCACGGGGCAGCAATGCTTCTGATTCCAAAACACAGAGGGACCTCAAAACTCAGAATGAGAAGTTGGATAAGTTTCTCCTTGCACAGCAGCATCAAGTTCACTTCATAAGTGACGCCGAGCACGTTCAGATCCAAGGTGGGATGATTGCTCAACAAGCGAATATTAGTTACATTTAGAACCAAAAGGACTACAACAAAGGGTTCATCAACTACAACAACATCAACATGTCATACCACAAAAACAATGTAGCAAATCCTCAAGATCAAGTTTATCCACCTCAACACCAACAACAAGTTAAGCCATTCATCAACTATGGTCAACAACAGAACCAAGGTTTTACACCTAAGCAACACGTTCAAAATGGGTTCCAACAACATCAACATGGAGGGGCACCTCCTAGTTTCACCTCTAACCAACCTCAAGCTCCACCTTCAAACGTTGAAGCAATGCTCCAGCAGCTTCTACAAGGTCAAGCTAACAACGCAATGGAAACATCGAAGAAACTTGTTGAATTGAAGACGCATATTGATTGCTCATACAATGACCTCAATCAGAAGCTTGACGCTCTGAACTCAAGGCTTACTGCTTTAGAGAGCAAGTCTGCTTCCAGTTTTGTTTCTGCTCCTACCACAAATAGACATCTTCCTGGCAAATCAATTTATAACCCAAAGGAGTATGCACATGTCAATTCCATCTTCTTAGGCAGTACCCCTGACTTTTCTTCTCACCATTGTCCTATTCACATCACTGAGGACAGTGTTACTCAAGTTTGTGGGGATTTGAGCCTACATAGAGCTGAAATGCAGATTTTGGAAAGATTGATTTCCTGACATGTACGAACCCAAAGTTATCTGCCATATTCAAGCCTGTTCTTGGTGAAAAGCTATCTGCTTCAAAGGAGAGGGAAATATCCTTTGTTCCACCACTTTTATATTCCAAAGTTGTCATACTCATCAAGGTTCAAGAAGGAGATAATAGAGAAGTGCCCAGCAATCTTTGAAAAATACAAGAAGGATGGTGAAACTCAAGGAGTGTTGGTACCAAATGATGAATACAACACCTTAATAGCAGAGAAGCAAGAAGATCCTGGTTCATTCACTCTACCATGCTCACTAAGCTCCCTGACCTTCAGCAAATTCCTATGTGATTTAGGGGCATCCATTAACTTGATGCCGCTCTCCACTGCCAACAAGTTAGGATTCAATGAATTTAAAGCTTATAATATAACTCTATTGTTGGCAGATATATCCATTAGGCATTCTATTGGTACTCTGGAAAATGTACCCATCAAGATTGGGAGTGTAGAGATACCCACAGACTTTGTGGTGTTAGATATGGACAAGGAACCAAAGGATCCACTGATCTTGGGAAGACCATTCTTAGCTATAGTTGGAGCTGTTATCAACATTAAGAAAGGAAATATCAGGTTGAACACAAGGAATGGTCCAAAGATGACCTTCAACATCAAGGACAAGACAAAGAAGCCTACAATCCAAGGTCAACTATTTTCTATTAAAGAGATGAATGAGGACAATCATGAAAATGGGTACTCAAGCAGTGATTCATTGGAGAATGAATTGAAGATGGACTTAAACAAGGTTTCAGAGCATCATGAAGCATTTGAGGTTACCAATGAACCAGATGCAAGATTTTCTGCAGAGCTAGAGAAAACCAGGAAACCAGGAAACTGGGGATAGCAACTGATGAGAGCAAACTTCCTATTTCAGAAGAAAGAAATTATGAGCTCAAGCACCAACTTGTGCACATCTCACCTCAGAAGCCCACTTCACGCATAACCTTCTCTGAAAACAGTTTTGAGATTCAAACCCCAACAATGGACCTCAAGAAGGGTGATTAAGTGGTTCTTCTGAACCCAATGCTCGAGCACTATTCAAGAGATGTGAACCCAATATGCTCAAGAAACTTCATAATCAAGAAGATTTTACCTGATAGAGTAATCATACTTGTTCTAGAACCTGATAAGGAGTCAAAAGTGAACTATCCTGCAAACCCAAATAATGGTGGTTGGATACGTCCATGAAGAAAACCTGGTGAAATGACCTCGGTTCTCCTTGGAGAACAGTCTCAAAGTCAATAAAATCAAAACAGGAAGTCAAGCTTAGTGAATTTAAACAAGCTCACTTGGAAGGAAGTCTCATGTTTATCCTTGTACATATAAAGTCTTTAGATTTATTTTTAAGTCCTTCTTTTAATGTATTTAAGTTTTTATTTGGTTTTGGTGTTTTAGGTACCTTAGGGTCATGTCTTGGGCATTTGGCAAGAGAAGAAAAAACAAACACAAGATTAACTCAAGTTTTTGATCAACCCAATGAAAGTTTGATAAAACCGGAAAAAAGTGTGATCAAGCCAAAGTCGTCGTGGCCAAACCATGGAAATGTTATGATCGAGCCGCATCACCGTGTGATCGAGCCGCATCACCGTGTGATCGAGCCGCATCACCGTGTGATCGAGCCGCATCACCCGTGTGATCGACCCAAACCAAGGTGAATGAGCCACACAATGCTATGTTCGAGTCAAGAAATCGAGCCAATGTTCCATCAAGTCGTTCCATCGAGCCACAGAAACGAGTTTCATCAATTCGTGTAACAAATGTTGATCGATCCAAGCATCAATTCGAGCCAAGCACCAATTCAAGCCAAGCATCCAAAACATCGCTTCCTCTTTGTCTTCCCATTTGCCCACTACTTCTCATGCACCTCTACACAGTCCAATCATTTAAGTTTTTGCTTTGTTTTGGGTATTTCATGTACTTTTGATCAATATTGTGGACGGTTGGTGCTGGGAAAAGAAGAGAGCAGAGTCAACTTGAGGATGTCACAGGAGAACCCAAAATGTTTTCACATCGAGCCAAATACAAGGAGGACACATCACCTCGAGCTCCATTTTAGTCGCCTTCTTTAACTCAACCTAAAAACAGTACCACTCCAAACCCTTTTCATTGTATATACCATAGCATATTTCTTTCATGTTGTTGTGTTTTGGTCCTAAACCCTTCTTTGAACTTTTATTACACAAGGGACTGTGAAATTTAATTTTGGGGGTAAGTTTAGGAGGTACTAATCATGTGTACTTGTTTTCTTATTTCAATTTTGCATCTAAGGCATACAAAAACCAAAAAAAATGAAAAAAATTTGAAAATCGTTTTCAAAAAAACAGAGTGTTCATGTAGTTGCATTTAGGTTGTCTGCACTTACATGGGAAACTAGGACCTTGTAAGTATGTTGTTTTCTTAGATAGTATCAATGCCCTGGTTATTAATTGTCTAATGCATCCTGATTTAGTCTGAAGTAAAACTGCACCATGCTTGAAATGTGAACTTTCATGATCATTTGTCTTCTGAAGCATGTTGTGATTTGAAGTTTTCCCCTATCTATTAGAACTTAAATTTGAACGTATAATTATCATGCTTGTGTGATGGATTTGAACTCATTGATAGTTTATACATATTTGGGTTATCTTCTACCATTTTTCCACTCTTGTTAACCCAAGTAGAATCCCTACCCTTGAACTTTGCCTTCTTTCAAGCTATGAATTTACTACTGAGTGTAAGATCTTTTATAGAATGAGCTTGGTAGAAAGTGTTAGGTTCGAACTGACAGGAATGGAATCTCATGTAGTTCTAGTCCATGCTTTTTAGACTATATAGGACTAGGTGGGATTCGATTTTGGGTGTTAGATTGGTTTATAAATGAATGAAAGGATGTGGGTACCTGGTAACAGAAAGGTTAAAGTAATAGACCTTATGAGAGGAATGAAAAAGGAAAAGAAACAAAATATGCTAGTAAAAGGTTTAGGGGGGAAATGATATGAAAAGGAAGTATGGTTAGTGCAAAATAAGAAAAGGATATGACAATAAATTGAAAAGGGTAAAACCTAGGAAGTAATGCAAATGAAAAAGCTCAAAAGCCCTAAGCATCGAAGTAAGGAAGTTCCTAAATCCGCTAGCAATCAATTAAGAAGAACCCTCTCCTTAGAGTAGCTAAGACAAATATGAAAAAAGGGAAAACCATGAATAAGTAATATCACTTCAAATATATTTAGGGTAGACTTAGGATCTTCTACCGAGTAGAATCAGGAAAACTTAGGTTTCATTAGCATTGGGTAGATTCTATTCTGTATGCGTCTAAGTGTTCTTACCTTTAGCCTTCTGCTAAAGCTCATTCCCTTTTGAGAGAACCATATTCTGAATTGTTAGACACTGCATGAAGGGGTCATCTTTACTCCTTAACTTTTCCCTTGACCAAAGGAGTTCATTGAACGCACATGACTTGATCTGTGGTTCCTGCTTAATGAATGTTAAAGGGATAAATGAATTTGAATGCATTGTGGAAGTTGGAACTGATCTGGAATAAACTGTGATGAGTATGGCTAAGGTTTTTAAGTAGGAAGAGATTAGGATTGCATTCAAGAAATAGTAACCTCGACATTTATATTGCCTATGTTAGCAGCATATTTTGATTTTGAGTTTCCAGTTTCAAACTTCCCGTCTAGACTTCTGAATTACTTGCTTGAGGGCAAGCAATGATTTAGTTTGGGGGAGTTTATTTCTCCGTATTTTACTGATTTTAGGAAGTTATTTACCATCATTTTAGAGTAATTTAGATGTCAATATGTTGCATTCCTAGGACATTCTTAGTAAATTTTCATTTTCAGGAAGTTTCGTATTAGCATTCGCATACATATGCATTTTGGAGATATTTCAGGTATTTAGGAGTTTTCAGAAAATAAGTGCAAATTTGGAGAAAGGGTGCAAGACCCTGGAAAAAGGGTGCAAGAGCCAGGAAAAAAGGGTGCAAGACCTTGAAGAAAAATGGTGCAGAACCTGAAACTGCCTCAAACCTTCAGCTCGATCACGCAACTCTCTTCAGCTCGATCACGCAACTCTCTTCGGCTTGATCACACGCTCCATGTACGCCTCGAGCTCACACTTTCACGCCTCGACCGGAACATCTTCACCTCGGTCTCACGCCTCGATCACTTGGTCCCTCACCTTGGTCCCGGCTCGACCTCCTTCCGTTTCCACCATCGGCCTCGATCACCACCACAACACCTCGATCGAGCCACTTCTTCTTTCAGCTCGATCACAACTTTGGCCTCCTCGATCGAGCACGGCTCTACCTCCAGCTCGAGACCAAGCAATCCGACCCGACCAAGTTTGAATCAGGATGGACCTGACCCAATACTCGTTTTAATGATTAGCTTTTGTCTTTTATGCGTTTTAGGACTTTTCTCTTAACACTATAAAAATCCCTAAACGCCTCTATTTGGAAAACTGTCTTTCTTTTTTCCATTTTTAGGTTTTGTCTTATGTTTCATTTTCTCTCTTTTGTTCTTGATGTTCTTCATGTTCTAAATATTTTCCTAAATTTTATGTTAATCTTCTGTTTTCTTCATTTTCTTGCTTAGATTAGAGCTGTGAACTATCTGGTGCATGTTGATTTACGTTTTGATGCTTTTAATCTCGTTTTTAGTTTGACCATTTCCTCTGTTTTCGTTACTGTTCCATTGATGTTCATCTTTTCTGGGTTGGTGTTCTTGACGTTTTAGATCTTCATCTTCTGCATCTCTGTTTGTTTTTGTTTTCGGCACTAGTTTTAGGGTTTTATATAGTCTATTCTTTGTTGTTTGACCTTAGATCTAAATGTCTTACTTAGTAGCTATGTGTTCATGTTTCTCTAATTTTGCATCCAACATGCATAGTGAGTAGTGACTTAGGTTCCTTAAGGATGTGATAGGTTAGTGGTGTTTCCTTGTTCCTCCTAGGTGTCTAAGTTTTATCGTTTAATACATCACTTCTGTTTCATTGTGCTTAATGCTCATTTCATTCTGACCGTTTGAATTTTGAACTTAGGCATTTCAGCACCCGAAAAGTGTTCAATAAAATGTATGATCAAGGTGATTTCAGAGATTTGCACATCCTAGCCTAAGGAATTAGATGTTTAGGGTGCTTATTAGCTTAGGTAGATTGGTTCGTAGTGCCTATTAGGTAGAGTTCCGTTAACGAAAGTTAGGTCTGGATACTACCTAATTTGAGGTCATATGTCAAGGAATTGGATTTGATTGCTTTTGAATCTATCGTCTAGGGATAGTTGTTGCTTGAGGTATGTTATACGCTTAAGGAGTTTGAGGAGAAACACTAGCCAATTACCCTCATCCTTAGGGACCATTTCCATTGATTGCATGTCTTACCATTTTAATTCCTTTGTTTCTGTTTCACTTGCTATCTACCTTTTACTTATGCATGCTTACCTTCGTTTCTGTTTTAGTTTTCTGCATTTTTGTTTGCTTAGGACTTGTTAGTAAACCCCCATTTTCATATTTAACTTGAATTATTAGTTCCAATTGCATCATGATTGCTAGCAACACACCTGACTGGATTGACAACCCATCTGTACTACAATGACATGCGTGTATAATGAGATTGATACCTAAAAAACATGTTATCAATGGCACGATCGCGGGTGGTAGGGTTGATTGGACCGAAGGCCCATTAAATAAGTTCTTTTAGGCCAATTTTTTATGAAATTTTTTTGGCCCATTTGCGGCCCAAATCTCGGCCCAATTTCTTTAACCCGAACCGGCCCAATTATTTAACACTCGAACCAGTCATTCTCTCTCTAATCAAATCGGTACGAGTTGAATTGGTGCGTTTTTCTGATTCGGTTTTGGTTTAAAAACTGCATCTTCTCCTCCTTTCGTCTACGTTCTGATACACAAGTTACATAAAGATTTTCAACAAAAACCAAAACACTAAAACTTAAACCTTCATTGCTTTCATCGGCGTCTTTTCTTCCGGAAAACGCCAATGATCCCTTTCACTGTGAGTGTTTAGAGATTGTACGTCTTTCTTACGTTCGATTGAATTCGGTATTTGGGTGTGCTTATCGAATTGTTATCAGTTTTATCCTGAGATTCAAACTCGCAGTTATCCATCACACTACAGGCGATTATTGAATTAAGGAAAAAATTTGTTTCTCGACTTCGGTTTGTTACGTTTTTAGTTTTAACACATCTTTGTTCTTAATTCTAATTTACGTTTTAATATTGTTTAACTCGACTCGGATTTTACGTTCCTAACATAATAAACTCACTGAAACTTAATAGACAAAACACTAGTTTCTGATAGATTTCTTACATATGCATGTTAACAAGAGAGACTTTGATTTGTGCTACATAGATGGAGTTAAAATGTTTGCAATATCACGGAAATCTATATATATATATATATATATATATATATCTGTTTGTGTGTGCGCGGTACATATATGTGTGTGTGTAACATAGAGGTGGCACTTGAGTTGTTGAAATGATCAACGGAAATGGTGAGACTAGTTGAACTTACGATTGAGAAATGAGAATGCAGGAGTGAGAGTAGAAGAAGAGAGAAATAAATGTTTAGTGGAGACAAACTTTGTAAGTGCGAGAGTCTTACTTTTTCAACTGGAGTTTTATAAATCGTGGTGGAATACAAAATGGGATATTAAATCAAGCTAAAAGTATCTTTCTTTTATTGGATTAGTAAATACAGAACATATTCAGACGAAAACAACAAATTACAACCCATTGGCACTCTCTCTCTCTTCGTTTTGAAAGTCCACCGTCGCTGCTCTGTTTCACTCTTGTCAGTGGCTGGCTTTCCACCGGCGCCGACTGGATCCGTACATATTCCTCTTCTTTTACGGTCTAATCATCATAGAAAATTTTGCTCTTCTTATCAGGTGTCGGAATCGATCGTTATGTCCATCTTTTTCGTGTCTTTCTCCGTCAATGGCGAAAGCTCGGTGGTGGCGCTGCTTTTGATCCTCCGGCATCTCGGCTCCGGGTTGATTGTTTTTAGCTCTTCCTTGGCTTTGCATGGCGACACTCTACGTTTGTCGTCTTCGATCCACACCGGTGGTTGGTGGTTTGATGTCGGTGCAGGTGTTGACTCGGCTAGCCGTGTCTTCCTCCTCTCCTGTCGTTGCCGTTGGTGTACGCATGTTCCTCTTGGGATAATGATGTCACTGGCTGTGCTTGTCGCCTCCACCGGTTTGTTTGTTGCCGGCCTTTCGTCGGAGCCTCGCCTTGTGGAGCAGTCGAAGGGATTGAAGCATGTGTTGGAGATTTGGCCACGTTGCCATTTTAGTATCCACATGTTCTCTAATAATGTTTTATTTATCTTTTGTTTATCTGTTGTATTATTAGGTGTTTTGGTTCCCCTTGTCGTCAGTATGTTGTTTTTAGATGAGTTAGATCAGATCTGTGAGGGCACAATAATTGTACTTCCTCCCCATTTCGGTCCTATACCGATTAATCGGGTTGCATTGGGTTTGTTTTAGTCTAGGAAAGTTTTCTTTTCTAGTTACCGTGGTCCTTCGGGACTTGATCCTTCGGGACTTTTTCTTCTCCTTTTAGGAGTAGTTTCTTTCTTTCTTTTCGAGAGCAGCTACCAATTATGGGTTTGTACTTTCTTCATGGTGGGATTTATTCTACCCTTTATGGGTTTGTATCTTTCTTAATCTAATATAATATATTGGCGACCAAAAAAAAAAAATCAACCTAAAAGTTTGTGGAAATTAAACATTTTCTTGAGTCGAATATATAAACACAAACAATCCAAGCATAAACTAAAATATAAACAAAGGAACTAAACAAAACTACAAATCAGAAAGAGGTCCAAACTTCACTAGCTCTACAGGTTTTCACCATACTATAATTGAATTGTATATTTTAACCGCGATTCTTCTATAATAAATATAATTACCTTACGAGAGTCTTATCTAATTAATAACTTTTTTTGTTAAATGACTTATGTTATTGTATTGGGTTTTTTGTTTCTTGGACAAATTCTGCAAAGAATTCCAATTTATTATATGGACTTTTCTCTTCATTTCCGATCTATATTTGTATTTTATTTGTGCAATGAGCGGGGTCATAAGTTCACGGAGACTATAAAATTATACATACAACATTTGTTTAAAACTTGTTTAGCTAATTAAATTCAATGTATGATCAAAATAGATATATTTACATGTAAATTATTTTGTATAACTCACATCGTTTAGTTAAATTAAAATATATGTTCATATTTATATACAACTTACCATCAATAACAATATTTAAAATTGAAATATATATATATATATATATATTATAAAGATAAATTTGAAATCATATTTAACTCATCTTACAAAAAATGACAAAAAACAATTAGAATTTTATATATGATCTGCGAAAAACCATAGGCCTCAGAGCATTTCTAACGCATCTCTATTATAGAATAAAACTTTATTTTATAGTGAAATCTTCTCCAACTCAACTCTATTTTCCACTCTAACATAGAGTTTTTACTTTTCAACTCTACTAAAGGAGTAACCCTAATCTTAACCCTATTTTAGAGTGGAACTATTTTAATTAAAAAGTGGTCCTTCATTTGTCATATCTTTTGATATTTTACTAACCAATTTAATATTTTTTAATTATAAAAATAAAATAACCATCAATAATTTAATAGATATAATAAAAAAAACTCAAACTTAAGAATACACAATAAAAAACAACATAAGATATTACTTCAAAATGCATTAATTGCTCATTTGTGAGAGAAATTTAGTAATAAAAATAATTCAATCAACAAATATTGTTATTTTATTATTTTGATGTTTTTTAAATAAATAATATTATGAAATCTTATTATTTTTGTAAAAAAAACTAAAATCGTTGGAATCATTTTGCAAAATTTACAAATATAAGTAATAACTAACAATAACTTTAAAGTGAGAATAGATCTATTTAAAATATTCTTTTATGGAGAGAAAAATAGAGTTATAGGTTGGAGCAAAAATCAACTATATTTTTATTTAATTTGGCTATAAAGTTGGTTTTATGTTTGTTAGATTACATATATAGTTTGATCATCTTATTTATTATAGAAATCATAGCTATTTTTGTCACATTAATCTTTGAACTATAATGGACCGGTCTAGTAATTCAAACTCAATAAAATAGGATTAATGCATTTGCATAACGAGTGATCAAGTTCAATCCTTAGTTTGGTAACAAAAAAAAATGTGACAACCACTAGGACACTTCCTCATTGTTCTTGTGACTATTTTTAGGTTTTTATTGCAACTGGTTTATGGTTGTTACATATGATGAATTATTACCTGACCAAGGATCGAATATGTCCACTCGCTATGCGAACAAGGGCGAACCCACGTTATCACTTATGGGTTCAAATGAACCCCCTTATATTTATAAAAAAATGTATGTAAGTTTATGACATATTTTATAAGCAGCAAAATTGGTATGTGTTTGTCATAGTGTGACCCTCTTTTACTATGTTCAATTCCCCTAGAAAACTATTTTAAGTAATCTAAACATATTTTTGGACAGAAAGTAACCTTAACTAACATTTTATTTTTTTGGTCTAATAAAATTGACCTCACTAAAATTTTGTTCTAGGTTCGCTACTGTATGCGAACACATGTTATCCTTGTATAGAGTTTAGTTTAAGGGACAAGATCGTTATGATCAACATATTAGTGTGATAAAAAAAAATAAAACTTAATTTAAAAACCATGATTTCTACTTTATTTATATATATATATATATATATA
>OVBE01011771.1:0-13571 GCA_900406425.1 Iberis pinnata
GATTTGGGGTTTATATTTTGGGATTTGAGGTTTATATTTTGGGGTTTATGTTTTGGGGTTTATATTTTGGGGTTTGGGGTTTATAATTTGGGGTTTATGTTTTGGGGTTTATATTTTGGGGTTTGTATTTTGGGATTTGGGATTTATATTTTGGGGTTTGGGGTTTATATTTTGGGGTTTGTCATATATCCATAAGTTTATAAGTTTCATATTTTTGGGTTTTAGGTTTATATTTTTGGGTTTTAGGTTTCTATTTTGGAGGTTTTGGGTTTCTATTATTTTTAGTAGTCCGATTATTATATTTAGTAGTCCAACTATTATGTTCAGTAGTCCGACTATTCTTGGGTTTATATTTCATTAACCAAATTCACTATTCACTTTTTAAAAAAATATAAATCTGTTTTGAATAATTTTAGTTATGTTAGATTCATAAAAAATTTTGTGTTTTTTATGTAAGGTTATATGATTTAATTATTAAAATTATAAACTTTAATCTTTACAAAAGAATGAAAGAGTGAAAAAGAGAGAGAGAGAGTGAGAGTGACTTACCTGGGCGAGTGTACTCCACACAAGGAGAAAGTGGAGATATGTGTTGTATATTGTTACTCAAAAACCAATTATACACAACAATGTACATTGAGCTAATATTCTCAATGTTATTGTCATTCTTCAAATTAACTCATATATATATATATATATATATACATATAATAGAGATGTCAAAAGTTCAGGTGAAAAAGCGAGGAATAGTTATAGTAGAGGGAGAAAAAATCCGTGGATCCTAATCTAATACATAGTAACGTTTTGAAAGCAAAACAAGATAAAGATATATAACACAAATATATAGCTTTTTTGTCAACAAGTATATTAAAAGATAATATAACTAAGGTACAAATCATCGGATCGTCATTATTGAATTGGATAGTCTAGCATATTTCGCGTGACTATCGGCGATCAAGTTAAAGGATCTAGGAATATATGAAAACAAAGAGATATGAAAGTTGGTAAGTACATCATGGCCATAGGAGGCTAAATGGGTAGGAGGAAGGCTTTGATGGATGAGAGCTTCATTTGTCAATGTGAGCCCGAAGAAGCATCGTGCTGTCCATAACAAACGTGATAGTTGTATAATTCAACGCATAAAGGTGACTGACAGCAAATAGCAAGGCTTCGACTTCAACTACCTCAGGAGAAGGTCTAGGTGGAAACGATGAATAACCAAAGCAAAGAACTTGGCCCGTATGGTGATACACAAATATATAACTTTCTATTCATCTATATTGTTTTATTTATATGTGAATAAATAAATTATTCAATATACATTTTCAATAAAATGGTACAAAAAAATATAAAACAAACAATCATCAAATTGGAATTATTTTTGTCGTGGTTTTTAAAATAGTTAAAAAGGAAAAATAGAAAACTATGAGTTTAAAAGATGAAGCCGATCTCATTTTTTATGTTTCTAAATTGATTTTTGTAACTGTGGTACAAATATATTTTTAAAATATATAGAGCTTCCTATTTATCTATTTATCGTGATTCCAAAGCATTTTCTATAAAGAAGTCAACGCTTCTAAAATGCTTTCAAATTGAATATTTTTGGAATCGTACTTCCATGACGCTTTGTCTCGCTTCCAAAAAAATTATGATTCTGAATCAAATTTCAAAACAAGAAACAGATCTTCGAAAAAATTNTAAAATGCTTTCAAATTGAATATTTTTGGAATCGTACTTCCATGACGCTTTGTCTCGCTTCCAAAAAAAATTATGATTCTGAATCAAATTTCAAAACAAGAAACAGATCTTCGAAAAAATTTACGTGCTACGTAGTTTTGTACTAAATTTCTCAGCAGATAAATAGCAAGAATATACATTTTATCAAATGTAATTATAGAAGTAACTATTTTGAATGCAAATGGACAATTTATGAGACAAAATTATTATGTTTCGCTTCTTTATTCTTTTATGTTTTTTACTCGTTAATCTTTTTCTCTCTTCTTTCTTCTAATTTCTATTTTTAAAATGTTTCCTTCAATTTTTTTTCCTCACTTTTTTCAATCCTGCATGTTTTTAAAAATTTTTTTTATCATTAATAACTCCAAATATAGATTTTTTACAACATGTCAGCCCATTTACAGTTCAGAAAAAACCCTAAATTCTACCAAACCCAATGGGCTTCCCAAAACACCAAGCCCAAACCCATGCCCGATTGAAAGGAAACCCTAGAATCATCCAGGAGAACTCTAGAGGAGACCCTGCCACCGATGAGTTGCGGCTTAGCCAGAGCTGCCCCTCCGACGACGGGACGAAGCGGCGATGTGATGCCGCCCATGCGAAGCTTCATTTTTCGGTAGGATGAGATTGCTAGTCCACTTGAATAAGCCACAACGAGTGTTGAGATGGAAGGGTAGGTTTCTGGCGTCCACTAGGGGCGAGACCCGCCGCCGTCAAGCTTGGTTTAACGCCGACTTCGAGTGGCTATGGCCCCAAAACGACTACGAAGAATCCGACGTCTCACTCCCCTCCGACGGAGAGACCCAATTTTCTACCTTGAGGACCTTCTATTGAGCACTCACCGACCTCCATGCGACGTCACCACAGTAGATCTAGCTGGATCTGCTGTCGACGTCACTGCTACCACCGTCGAATAAGCATCGGTGAATCGAGATGGTAGAGAAGGATCAGATCTTGAAAGGAAATATGTGACTGTAGTTAAAATGCGAGACTCACGGCTCTGGAGTTTGCCGGTGAGTCCCGGAGGCATGGTGCAACGTGGTTTTGTCAAAGCGCCGGAGAGAGATGCTCGCATGAAACCTCAGTCAAAACGAAAGAGAAAGTCGGAAAGAGAGAGGTTTGAGGAGAGAGAAGGGGAGAAAAATTAATCATGCATGTTGTTATGAATATAAATCAATTTAACCAGTCTGGAAAATTAGTTCATGGATTTTTTTCGTTCATCCATTAATTAAATTTCTAGATACGAGATCTCATACATGCACGTTAATTGTTTGAAGTTAGAGACACTTTTATAATACAATTTTATTCGTGTCCATGATAAATTATCTATAACATCGATGAGACATATTCATTAAGTGTGTAATTTCCAAAAATTTCAACCTCGCATATATATAGTTTCAAATTAGTCATTTTTGTATTACAAAATTGTTAATGGTCTACTATATTAATAAGAAATTATGTGAAAATTTCTATGCAAAAATATCAGTAACATATTGCTCATAGTTATGTTTTAACTGTCCATATAAATCAAATTTATAAAACAACGATTCGTGACACATTGTTGATTTTACTTGCTTTTTTTTTTTTTTTTTTTTTATTTTNCTCCACTCGTTGTTCACATCCACTAGTATTTATGATTTCAAATTTAAAGCATGGATTTCTGAAGTTTTCACACAATCAGTTGTTCAAGAATACTCTTTCATAGGGTGTTATTCTATAGATTTTCGAATCTAGTGTTTTGGTTTTTTTAGATACTTTTTTGTTCTTCCATCACCTTTTTTGAGGAGCATGGGTTTACTTATTTAGTTTTTTTTGTCAACCAAAATATATTACTTAATAATTCCAAGTGATTTCATAGGAGGAGTTTGATACACTACAATAATAATATAGCATAACATCATTTTTTATAACCATAGCATCACTTATTAAATGATGATAGAATTATAGAGTCATTTTTTAAAAAATGATACTAAATCTAGTGAAGCTAAAAATATTTTACATTATTTTCATGAATAATGCTAAAAAGAAAATTTATTATCACTTGTTTTTTTGTATCATTTTTCTTAAACGCTTCTACATAAAATTTTAACATCACTTTAAAAATTGACGTAAAATTTAGCATCATTTTTTTCTTTTTGTCATTTTTTAAAAACGTTTCTACAAAAAAAATTTAACATCACTTTAAGAATATACATAATATATATATAGTTAACATCAAACTCTAGAAACGATGTCAAATATAATTTTAAAGTCAATAAATTTAAATGATGTTAAATTTAAAGTTTATAGAAATTCATGAACAATTATATAAGAATTGCAGTAAGACAGATGAGTTCGGTGCCAAAAAATTTTTAAATGATGTTAAATTTAAAGTTTATAGAAATTCACAGAGAGCGAAGCGAGAAGAAATCACATCATAGTAAGGCAGATGAGATTGATGCCAATCATATTTGGTTGTAGAGTATCCATAAATAATATGAAAGCTAGTTTCATTTTTTGGCAAGACATTGCAGACATAGAGGAGATATTAGAATACCTCGTTTATCAAGATTTGAATTAGTAGTGATAGCTCCAGAACCTAATCACCATAGAAAGTGTTGTATCTTTAAAGGCAAATGAAGATTCCATACGACTAAAGATAGGTTGGGATATTGAGACAAGGTTGGTTTTGGTAGATCGCGGTGATCCGTTGATAGAGCAAAGTGATACCCTATCTTTACTGTATAATGTCCATAGTGGTGTTAATCCCATTGCAACATATCTTCAGCCTTACTTGAGGAGACATATATTTGCTTGATAAGGTCTATATCCTCAGGTGAAATACACTAATTCAGCCGTGTTTCATCCCATTGAGAATTACCATGTTGCAGTAGCGTAGATACCGGAAGAGACGGGTCAATATGTTGGAGAAGACGTGCTGGCCTTGGTGGAAAGCTAGGTCTCCAAGAATCTAGTCCAATTTGAACAACATAACCATTTCCAATATTAAATCTAATACCCTTGAATAACAGTTGGCTTCCATAGTGGATTTCCATCCATAAGATGCTAATTTAGGAACCACACATCTATGAATAGTAGTATTGCAGAAGTATCTATGCTTGATGACTTGGTATAGAAGGCTATGAGAACGTTGTAGTAGCTTCCATGATTAGCAAGAATTGCTTGATTGAATAGTTGGATATCACAGAACCCCATGCTTCCATCCCTCTTATGATAGGATAGCTTATGCCAAGACAACCAACTCATTCCTCTACGTTTGTGTAGAACTGGACCATCAATTAAAAGACTAGCATACTTCCATGCAATTGATCACAATACAAATCAAATACATTGATCAGTTCCTATTTACTTATTCTATGTTGAACATGGATTGTAAATAGGTTCATAAGTTTATTAAACACCCTAATCAACTATTCTCATAGATTAGATATGCTTAACTCATGATTATATTCTTTACAAAATTTTGTCAACAACTTCCGTGTGAGGTATTCCCTATGAATAAGATTGACTGCTCGAAACCTAAGCAATAATTAAAACTTATTAATCATGAAATATGCACAAAAATATAACATAAAACAACATTATCCGAGCATTAATTAAGAGAATTCTAGCCTATAACAAGATCCATCAAAATGCGAAAAAGAAGAGACAAAATCAAAATGAATAATTAAAAATCAAGTGAAGAAATCATTTATTAGAACTACAAAATCATCAAGAAAAATCAAAAATATCCCATGAGAGAGTGTGTGATCCTAAACAACTTCAAACAAAGAAGCTTCAGTGAAAAAGAGAGTTTTTGGCCTTAAAAGGAAAATGATTTAAATTATATAAAACTAGAACAAATTGGAGCTTAATCCAGAAACTTTGGCTTCAACCTTGGTCCCTAGTGGTCGAATTCGATATTCTACAACCCATTGGAAATGCTAGGTTTGGACATGTCTTAAGTAATGTGGTTGCTTGGAACATCTATCTTAAGTTCTTGGAAGTTTTCAAAATACCATATTTGGACATGTCTTCACTAAATCAGCCACAACTCTTGAAATACAACTTGGAATAGCTTGAAATAACCGCTAATGTAAAGGCGATTTTGTTTCCTATAATGTGGAAAGGTTACATGATAATGTGGATGCACTTGGTCTTCCATCTAACATGATATTTCAGCTTTTCAAAAAACATCAACATACTTTTTCTTTACATGTTTGTACTAAATTTTATATCTTCTGAACCTATGATCAGAATGACTTGAAGTATTTTCATATAAAACCTAGCTCACTTTCTTGGAATATTTATGAAGACTTGGAAATAATATCAATATGGGAAAATCTTCTTTTTCTCTTTCTTTAGTACAAATCAAAAACCTAAGGTGAAACTGATAGGCTACAGAAAGTCTGTTATGAAGATGTAGAAATTCATTTTATGTCTTAGAAAATTCTGATAGGAGAAACCAATAGTCTGCAAAATATAGGTTTTGAATCAAAATTTTGGCCCAAGAATTGTCTTGGAAAAGTCGACGGTTTGGCCAACGATCTATGTCTCGTCAGTTTTCGTTCTTTTTATCATTTTTATTTAAGCTTAGAATGGTCAGTTTGATGCTTTATTTTGGTATTTTATATCATGTTCTTGTATGTTTCATGATTATGAGGATTTAATGCTTAATTAGGCTTGGAAGGTCAATCCTCTATGTCAAGAATTTCTCACCCAAAATATATTTGATGGAAATCTCCAAAGAACTTTATCATGAGTTAGTGTATGAGAATAGTGAATTAGGGTGTTTGATAAACTTACTTATTTATAATGCACACTAACCATAAGATAGGTAAATATGAATTGATCCTTGATTTTTTTATTTATATTGTGATTAATTTCATGGAAATGTGTTAGTCTTTCTTATTGCTCTAGTTCAATCATCTACTTGAGTTCCTATTAGCCACTTGAACCTTTCCTAATGATTTAATTAAATTTTTTAATTGCCTAATTTATTACTATTTTTAATTATCTTTGTTTGTTCTGTTATTGGATTTATGCTAGAATAATGCTTGTGTTGATGCCAAGATGCTGATGTTATATGATTGTTTATAGTTAAATCCTTTAATTAGGAGTACTTAACGTTGATTTAACTTAAAAATTTGAGAACTTGAGGCTAAGAACATAAAGCATTTTCCTGCCCAGAAGGGGCATGTAAATTTTGCTAGAAATGAATTTATTTTACCTTTGTATGCCTAGCCAAAGGGAGTTGATAATTAGGATGCTTAATGAACTTGATTAAAAATGTTACATAATGCTCCTTAATTATCTGATTGTGAGTGGAAGTTAATGCTATATATGTGATAGTGAAGTGATTACTACCGTGAGAGTGGTATAACTCTGAATTCCAAGTTTTAGGATATTACTTGAACCAATCACTTGAATTTTTGTTTGATTGATCGATTCTATTTTTCTTTAGGTCCAAAAAAAATATTTTGTTCTTTTNTATTTTTTTCTTTTGTTTTCTTTTTCTTTGCATTTCATATCTTAAACTAAAAATTCACAAAAACGCATTGCTCCGATATAGTATGTTTTCCACATATCTAGTATAGAAAAATTNATATTTTGTTCTTTTGTTTTCTTTTTCTTTGCATTTCATATCTTAAACTAAAAATCCACAAAAACGCATTGCTCCGATATAGTATGTTTTCCACATATCTAGTATAGAAAAATTTGTTCCTCATAGATCTGATGTCGTATATGCTAATGACTGTCTTATTCTTGAGTTAGTTAATAGAGAAAATATTATTATAAACTTATAAAGATGGAAAAATAATATCTATCAATTTTTGGCGTCCTTGCCAAGGACTACGTGATTTCCATTGGAGTTAAGAATCAAATTAAAATTATAACCCCATTAATTCTTGTTTTATTGATACTCTCTTATTTTCTTATCAAAATTTATCTTTTAGGTTGGAAACTAGGGGGAAAGATACATTCAAGGAAAGAGAAATAAAAGGAACAACCGTCATGCGATGATACTGAACACCCCCTTGAGGACTCCCCTAAGAATCTCAAGCTTAGTGACATAAAATAAATTTGTTTGGTAGGAAATCCAATGTTATCCTTTTCGATATCCTTGGCTTTGATTTTGTTTAATAATGGTATTGAATAAGTATTGGTCCTTTAGAAAAACAATGTTGTTTGAAGTCTAGATCTTGGAGGTGTTTTTTGTATGGCTCAAGGATGACTCAAAGATGGAAAAATTAAGCCAAAATGAGCCCAAGGGAAGACAAGAGGCTAGGCGAGTCTTTTCAAATGGCCAAGGGACCTTCAATCTCAATCCCAACTCCAAGGTAGCTTTCTTATCTTTAACTTTTCGAGTTTTGTGGTTTTTTTTTTTTATCTTTTGTGCTCTTTCATTTGAGACCTATTTCTCGTTGAGATGCCGAGACTTAAGTTTTAGGAAAATAGTTGTGGCTAATCATTGTTTTTTATCTTGAGTCTCAAGCATTTTTTTGTGAAACACTTCTGACAAACAAATGAAGAAGCATTTAGTTTTACAATTAGCTTTAAGTTTGAGTCTTTTTGTATATATAATGCTTTTTTAGATTTGGGATTGAAATTTTGAGTTTTTGATTTATGCACGTGATGTGATTTTCTTGGTAATGCTTAGACATTAGTTAGAGTGACATGTTTAAGATTCTTAATGTTGTGCCTATTAAATTACCTAGCTTATATATTTGATGATTTTTAAGACATGCCTAATTTGAAACCAATCCTAACCTTATTGTACATAACTCAATATTTGAATTTCTCTCATATGAGTTTTGGATGCATTATCCTTAAAATATCCAAGTTTTCTTTTGACTTTTTTCATATGTTGATAACTTGGATAATTATCTTACTTTTTGATAATTGTATGTTTGAATTTCTCGCTTATGAGCGAAATCTTTTTAGAAAGTGTTAAACGGGCAAAACCAAGTAACAACATGAGGTGACAAGGATGACTTCTCATTTTACTAGCTAACACATTTTAGACAAGAAATTAAATGGTAGTTTTAGGTAGTCTCGGCATTTATAGGTTATTCGGATTGGGGAGGAAAAGACAACAAAATTAAATGGTTATAAGGTTTACAACACATACAAAAAATTGAATGATTTGTCTCCAAATGCGAAAGAGAATATAATAACCCTCAAATATTTTGGTAGAAATTAAAGCTTGAAATATAAGAAAAAAACTAGCCTTAAAAGTTAGAAGTCCTCTTAGAGCTATGGATGAAAAGACTAGCTTGTAAGAATCTCATAAATTTTTTTCTTAAATTGCAAGAAATGAGACAGAAAAGTCATCTGGGTTTGATTGGTGGTTGAGTCTCATGGATCAAACATTCATAATAATTTAAAAGTGCTTAGATAAGTGTTTAGCAATGATGAAAATGAGAGTTAGGACTTTAACTCATCAGTTGGTTCTAGTCTTCATTGCTTTTATATGTTTTTTACCCTACTACTCTCGGAGTATAACCTAAAGATCTATAATTACTTAAAATAATTTAATCTGATCTTTATCTCCAAAATTAGAACATTTGGTTCTTTTTAAATGAATGTAAATTATTGGTTAATAGAAATATGTGCAGACAATAGGTGTTGAGGCTAGAATAGGGTTAAGATGATTGCATGCTCGGTGGTTGATTGAGACTTCATTTTACTCATGTATATGTATTATCTTGTGAAATGATATTGCAATGCTCTACTTAATTTTTTGGTGCTAAGATCCCATTTTCAAACATTTTCTCAGAATAATCTTGTTTGCTTGTGGACAAGCTAAAGGAAAGTCTAGAGGAGTTGATAAAGGTATATATTGCATTCTATGTTTTTATGCATTTTAGGCTTTTAGTGCATTTGCTTGACTTATTTCATATTTTTACATACTTTTGAGTGTGGATATATTTGGAGATTGAAGCCAATATATTTAAGGGCATGACGAGATTATGTAGCCAAATGAGAAATCAAGGAAGAGTTATATCAAATGACTTGAATAACTTCTGTTACCACATGTGATGCACAATGGTGATGCGTCTTATAGATTGATGGAAATAAAGATCTTAACATGCTTATAATGTGATTATGTCTTAAATAAAGTTAAAGAAAATTGAGTTAGATTTCCATTATAGGTGGTTTAAGCACATTCCAATATGTGTATCAAAAGTTATTATTAATTTACTAAAGACATATGAACATAACATTCTTCGTGAAACTCTTTTGCATTCTCTCATCCACTTCCTCAATCTTTTTGTGCCTAGCCGAAAGGCCAATTCACAAATTATTTTTCATACATCATTCTCGGCCACCTGCTCTACTAGCTTGACCCAACCCACGAGCCCACTATCCAAAATGAAAATCTAGCATATTTAAAGACATTCTTTTTCACTGAAGTCTTCTTTTGTTGAGAGTTATTGTTGATCCGAACTCTTGTGTGATATATATTATAATGATCTTGATAAATATTAGACTCTAACAAATATTTTCTTCACCATGTTCCATTTATGTTATATATATATATATATATAAATTATGCTTTTCTTCTTTTTCTTATTCTTCATGTTTAGTACTTACATTTCAAAATGTTTGATTTAGGCTTGGAATGTTGAGATAAATGCTTGGATTTTGGTGATTTAATTTATACTAGTGTATGTGTTCATTATTAGGATGATTAAATGATTGATTAGGCTGAAAAGATCAATCTTGTTAATAGGTATTTTCTTGTCCAAAAAGTGTGTAATGAAAGTCCCCAAAGAATCTAATCATGACTTAAACATATCTAGCATATTAGGAAAGTTAATTATGGTTTTTAATGAACTTGTGGTCCTATTTATATTTCATGCTAATAACAAGATATGTAAATAGAAATTGATCCTTGAATTTGATTTATGTTGTAATTAATTGCATAGAAATGTGTTAGTCTCTCTTATTGCTCTAGTTCAATCATCTACTTGAAATGCTATTAGCCTTTTAAAACTAAACTCTTTAGTTTTTCATTTTGTAATTGCCTATTTCATGATCCTTTGTAATTTATCTTTGTTTTGTTTGATTATTGTACCCATACAAGATTATGATTGTGTTGATGTCAAGATGATGATGTTCAATGATTGTTCATTGCTAGATTCTTCAATTAAGAGTATTTACTTTTATACTTGACTTGCTAACATGAGTTTTAGACCATTAGGTATTTCCTTGCTAGGAAGGTGCTTGTGAATTTTGCTAGAAACAAATATTTTTTGAGCTTTGCATTCCTAGCCAATGAGAGGTGATGATAGGTTTTTTAGTGAACATGATTATAATTTATATCTAATGCTCATTAATTATCTAACTACAAACATATGTTGATGTAAGTTAGGTGATTACTGTCACGATAGTGGATTACTCATAATTATGAATTCTAAGTTATAAGATATTGCCTGATTCAATCTCTTGCATTGCTATATAATCGCTGATCAATTCTCTTTTTTATTTTCTCTTTGTTTTCAAATTATTCGTTAAACCAAAACCCATAAAAACGCATTGTTCAAACTTAGTTTGTTTCATGCATCTCTAGTGTAGGAAACTTTAACTCTTTTGGATTTGATAATTTATATGAAAACGAGATTTAAAAAATTAAAATGTGAAAAATCCTCTCTATCAAAATGAAACAAAGGTGGAAACCACTAGGTTACATGTTCTTCCTCATAGTAGACTTATTTCAAAGACTTTTCGTTACGAATATTGCTTTAGTTATTCTATAAATAGAAAAGAACTTCCAACTATGTGGTAATAAAATAATAATGACATGTCATCACGTCTTTCTTCTTGGTCAACCTGATCCCATTGTGTTGGCGCTTTGTGGGTTTCATGTCCTCGTCTATAGGGGGTATGGGAATTTCAAGTCATCATACTATGTTAATGCGATCTTTTCTTTGCCGTTTGGATCCTTGACATTGCTGACTAGTTTCTTGAATTCGTTTGTAGATTCAAATTTGCTGCCTTTAGTATTTTTTCAATTTGCATATCTTGTAAGTGTTTATATTGGCCTATGATAT
The DNA here is from genome assembly GCA_900406425.1 of Iberis pinnata. NCBI lineage: Eukaryota > Viridiplantae > Streptophyta > Magnoliopsida > Brassicales > Brassicaceae > Iberis > Iberis pinnata. Next base: position 11,775 of record OVBE01011771.1, read on the forward strand.
GCACTCATATATTATAAAATCACAGTATCCCATATTATTTTCATATGTTGGAGGAGATTATGCTAGTACTTCTTCAGGACTATTGGAAATGAGGTAGGTTGTTCCTTTAGTTTTTTCCTCTTGTTGTATCCAAGGTTGTAATCTTGTCTTTGTTCACATAACACCTCTTGCTTCTCTTTTTAGGTCACATTTTTTTTTTTTGCAAGATAATTTTTTCTTTGACGAATCTCTTTTCTTACATCACGAGGAATTATTTTTCTCGGCTAAGCGCATCCTTCAATGTTTGAGGCTAGTTGATCAACAACTCTTCCTTGAATCTTAAGTCATACCATAACACATTAAGGAGTGTAGTGATAGAGGTCTTGTTTCTTTGTACCACGCAGGATACAATCTCTTTGAATTTTTAAAAGGAATGTTCTCAACGGTTCCTTAGTTCCTTGAGAAAGAGCCTAATGATTGGCGGTTGAAGCTTTTTTTGCGAACAACATTAATGATATTGGAGTAGTTCTTGATCAACATTGTGGATAACTACTAGATGTTATAATCGGGTACGTTTCTAAGTGAGAAAAGTATGTTAGTAAAGCCTCCCATGATTTTTGATGATGAGTTGACAATACCCATCTTATCTTTCTTTTTGAGTACAATAAGCTTGTTTTGTAGCCATGGTGAAAACGGTGAGGTAGTGTCGTGGGTCCATTTTCCCTCGAAGGTCTTAAACTTTTATTTTTCTTTATGCTTGGTTGGATTCTCAGTGACCCTCTGTGTCAAAGGAGTTTGTTGTGTTTCTTCTAGAACGAATTTAATTTTGGGGGCAACGCTCGTTTCTTAGTGTAGCTAAGAACTGATATGTCAGAATTGAGATTTAAACGGTCAATTTCATTATCTCAGGTGAGAGCTTCCATTAAACATGGTTGCCTAGATTTTAAACATATATGAGTATATCATATTGATTCTTTTGAAGTCAAGGTAGTGGTTATAGAAAAAAACTTGGTTTACCACTATTTCCTCTTGCAACCTACTCGCCCCATCATTTTGGTAACCGCGTTAAGTTTGTTTTGATGATATGTTTACAGAGGAGCTTGATGACATTCTAATTGGATCTTCTACTTTTTTACCTACTACTGAAATTCTTACATGGTCTTCCTCTTCCGAACAACTTCTTTTTTTGTGTTGCATCATCGGACGAAAGACTTCGATTGGTTGTTCATCATTGGTCATCACCATTATGTTTGATTATTGGAGTTTTTGCGAAGATAAGGTAGTCTTTAGAAATCATATCCTTACAGGCAGCACCAACTATTGAATTAGTATCTTACCAATATCAAAGGTTAGATTATGAACAAGATTCTTATCTTTGATCATAAGTTGATGAGTTTCTAATTATTTTTGATTATTTTCAACGAATGAATAAAATACCAGGCCAATTTTTGTGTAAATTAGTGTTTTAGACAATGAATTCCACCCAGTAGATTTCTCACCAAAGGTCTTTTCCGAATTAGAGTCAGCTCGTGATTCACTGATATTGGGTCTTGTGTTTGAGATCTTTCTGTCTTCTTGTTGAAGTTGATATGGGCATGCGTGATTTGAGGTTTGGAATATGATGGATTCCTGAAATAAGTGTTAAGTGAGTATTCATAGTAGTGAAATAAACGAGGGTGATTTTGCTTGCTCAACATGTTTAATATAACAAGTATTTATTACATTATTTGTTGTTTTTGTAAAATTACTACATTATTTTTTTTGTTGTTTAAAACTTTTTTATTTAGTAACTATGGGAATGAGAATGTTGATCGAAAA
>OVBE01011772.1:0-13901 GCA_900406425.1 Iberis pinnata
CAGATTTTTATAATAGTGTATGCAGTGGTCTGCAATTTCTTGATGTTGTTCCAATTTCTTGATGATGTTGCTCCTAACCTCTTTTCAGTCTGCAGATTCTTAGGAGTTACAACAGGTGATGGATTCCTTTGAGACAGCTTGCTCGGAGGAACAGGTGGTTGCGATGATGCGCGTACAGAAACTGCTGGAGAGTTTCGAGATAACTGGCATTTCACAATTATCAGATTATAAGACGAATTGAAAACATCCACAATAGTTTCCTTTACTACTACATTCCCAAAGTTTTGAAGAATCAGATCTCAATTAAGATCCTACATTCCAAAAATGGAAACTACAAACCAGCTTCCTTAAATCTCTGCGGTTGAAAATGAGTAAATTTGGTGAACTGGGGTCAACAGAGTTCTTCGAGAAACCGAGATTCACGGATTTTGTCTTCATTAACATGATGTTAATATATTGCAAGTCATTATAACATAATCCAATTTTTTGTTGGTGACAATTTTCTCTAATAATTGCTTTTTCATATTTGTTTACCATCTCATTCCTCTTCATCCTTACGTAAAAGAGAAATTGTGTTTAAGTTATATTCAACAGTTGAATAGAAATGGTTATAACTTATTAACTTATTCTTCCTCTCTCCTCCTTTTCTCTCTCTTCTTTCTCTCTTGGATTTCATCACCGGCGTAAGACGGAAGTGAGAGGCGAGGTACGGGAGTTCAACTCGGCGTCACCGGAGAACGACCACCGTGCACCGCGACCCCCGGGCTCGCCGGTGAGATCCAACGGCGGCAAGCTCTCCAGGTTCGTCATCCACCCTTTGCAGCGGCGGATCTTCTTCTTCCCTCTCTTCTGAAACCACAAAGGCTTAGGTTAGCGGGTTTAGATGCTCCTCAGCGGTGGATCCGGCCAGATCTACCGCCGTGAGGGTGCGCGGAGGTCGGCGTTGGCTTGAGTGGAAGGACCTCAAGGGTTGGCTTCGGGCTGTGTCGCTGGCGGAAAGAGAGGCTCCAGTTTCTTCGTTGTAGTGCAGGAACCACCGGCGCTTGAAACCACCGTCAAACCGGGTCCAACAGCGGCGGAGTTTCGTTCCCAGCCATCCCGGAAAACTACCCTTCTCCCTCAAGCTCCGGCGTGGCGACTCAAAAGACCAATCTCCTCCTTCTGTCCAGAAACCAAGGTCGGCGTGGGTGGCGGTGTGAGCGCTGCTTTGGTCTCCGTCGTCGGGACGTCGGTTTGGCACACCGGCTGCACCGCAGCTCGTCGGCGGCGGATACTGCAACTAGGGTTTTCCTTTTTGCTCTAGGGTTTCTTTAGTTTAATTTTGGGCCCGGGCCCAAATTGAGCTCAGGAAAGCCCACCCAGTTTGAGAAGTTTGGGCCAGTTGATTTTATGTATCTGTAATTGGGCTTGTTTGATGTAACCTGGAGTATATTTGGATCTAATAAATTAAAACTTTTATAAAAAAAAAAAAAACAGTTGAATAGAAGTAGAAGAGACGATAATGAACAAATATTAACTTAAAATTGAACCTTTAATATTATACCTAAATTTTGATAACTAATTTTTTTTTGTTAAAGTTGATAACTAATACTAGGTCGCGTCTTTCCTATAATTTCGGAGTTATGTTCTAGTGTTCGTTTGTAGGCTTGTAACTATTTTGGTAGAGTTTTCAGTATTTTTGTTCATGTGTAATAGTTTATTTTTTGTTTTCATTGTGTATTGTTTTTGTTGTTCTATCAAAAACCGAAGTTAAAACACTTGCAACAATTTTCTCATAAATTTTGGAGACAAATTTAATATTTAAAGTTGTTACATTATTGTTAGAGAAAAATGCTTGTCACGTCTTAACTTTCATATCTTGTCACGTGTTAACGTCTTACTAATTATTAAATACCAACCACTACGTGTCACATTATGTAGCGGACCTTTAGTGGTCTCATATTTGTGTATTTCATTGATATTTAAAATTGTTAATGTGCTGATGTGGTAGCAACAAGAGAAAATATATTCGCTAATTGTATATATTATTATAAATATACATATGTGCAGTGTGCGATTTTGTTTTATTTTTATTTATTTATTGTAATTTATTTTTATTTTATCTATAAATTTTGTTTTCTGTTTTTATGTGTGGAATTAAACTGTTATATTTGATTTTCTACTAACCATACTCCTTACTATTTGATTGTTTTATTTTAGCCTAAATGGTGTATTAGACTTTTAATTTTGAGCTTTTTCGTTCCAATATTTTTAAATTCCTATTTAAGTTATTAAAATCTCTACTTTATTCAAAATTAAACCGTGAAAATTAAGATTATAAGGTAAAAAGTTGTTTGTTTTTCATATTTCTTATGTCGCATTCTTAGAGAGAATAAAAATCATTTTTGTGAGAAGATTTTAAGGGAGATAAAATATGATCATTGGTAATTAATTTATTACCTTTTTTATCACTTTAATTAATATATTACCTATGTATATAATCCATCACATTTATATTTATCTTTAGTTATTGTTAAGTATATTTTTTTAAAAAAAGAAATCTCACGTATTTTTTCACCAAAAAAATCTCATGTATTTAAAACTGTAGGAACCACAAAAGTATGGTGACGTGAAAGCATGAGAAGAGAGTATAAATTCTCTAATTATATAATAGGTTTAGTAACAAGATAGATCGATTTGTGGACGAGCTCAATCTCTTATAAAAGTTCAATATTAAATTTCTAAATCTTTTCAAAAATGAGTTAAAAATTAAATTACCTACAATTATACTTAAGGCAATTCTTTATTACAAATACGCCAATTACACATGATAAAAGATGTCTTATTGTATCATGTAGTATGTTCTCTTTTCTTCTCATAAATCAATCTTCTGGTGGGTAATGGTGTAAGGGCTGTCTTGGTGTCCGTCGTCGGATCGCCGGAGGAGCAGCTCCGTCGAATTTCACAGCTGGGAACGACGGATTAGTCTAAGGTGATTCTCATTTTAGATTTAGTATTTTATTATAGTATGACTGGATCCGAATCTAATTTAGTCTATTGTAAAATCCACTCGAATTTAATCTGTTGGTTTAGGTGTAGCTCTGATTTGTTTGTTGGACTGAATGATTGTATCTTGTATCTAATTATATTTGGATCTAATAAGATAAAACTTTTAATCCCAAAAAAAAACTTATTCTTTTTTTTCCTACCATTTGATTTTTAGGAAAGCAAACATAAGTAAAAGAAAAAAAGAAAAGGTAAAGTCAAAAAAGCAAATTTTCAAATGATTTTAACCCTACCGTTAAAAGACACACACCATCATAAAAAGATCAAAGGTCACAAAAAAATCTCTGCACGCATTGTTTTCTGTGTCAATCTTTTGTTTAACGTTTTCTCCATTATACTCTTCACCTTTTTCCCTACCTTATTAGTAGTAGTATGTTTTTTTTTATCATTTCAAAATTATTGTTTTCAATCCAAATTACTTACACAATGATTCGTTACATTTTCTTATTAATTTTTTTTTTGTTATATAATCATATGTAGCAGGGGTGGGACGGATATCCGGTGTTTCTGAGAATATCTGAATTTGGATCTGGATTCTTCGGATCCATGAAAACACTATCCAGATCCGAATTCGAGATATTTGCGAAATATATAACAGGAGTGGGACGGATCCAGGGTTTCTGAGATGTTTAATTTTTTCTGTGACATTTTTTTTTATTCTAACTATTTACACTAATCCATCTGTAAGACGGATAAAACTCTAGTATATATAGTTTTAAAAAGCATATTAATCACACGTAAACAATCATGTGTAACCCTTTAAATATAATTCTAATATAAGTTATGCTTAGTATACATTTTGATAAACTAAACTAAAAAAAATCACACGTAGGTGTATATATATGCTATAATCCATGCAAAAGGTTTATTTTTATTTTATTTTATATTATATGTGTGTATATATATTTATATAAAAATATATGCAAGTTAGCATAAAATTATAAGGGATCATGCACCCACACCAAAAGACACTCTGACACACAGATTCGTACAAGAAGCCTGCAAAAGAAAAAGAAGCTCCTAAAAATATGAGAAAAAAGGTTATAAATCATATATATATATATAAATATAAATATATATATATATATATTTATATATTTTTTATATGAGTCTCTTTATATATATATAATCCAGAGAGATGCAGAATTGTATGATCAACTTCCCCTTTTCACTTTATAAATTATCCTTAGCTTTTCTATTAAAATATATATATTTTTAGCTGTAAAATATTTTCTCTTACTATTTTTAAAGGGTAACTCATTAGTAATGTTCACCACTAGGTCTGGTCAAGGAAAACCTATAGGCTATAGCTATAAACTATAAACATGAATTCTACAAAATACCACATATAAATTAAAAAAATTAAAATATCACATATTTTTAAATATATATAAAATATTATTAAAATATATTTTTCCGCAAATACTACAAACATAAATTATTAAATTTTAAAGATTTAGAATTAAAATTTTGGATTTGAGTTTGCTAACTAGAGTTTAATGATTTAGTTTGGAAGGGTCGGGTTACGATTTAGTTTGAGAATCTTAATTATATTTTAATTATTAATTAATAAATATTAATAATGATTTATTAAATTATTTTTATTTAAAAATATAAGATCCGTCAGTAATCCGTCACTATTCTGTCAGAAATTTACTGACGGACATATTCCGTCAGGAATGTGGCATAAGAAATTTTTCTGACGGACTACTTATTGACGAGTATTTCAACATCATTATGTGAGTAAATATCCGTCAGGAATTCTTGATGGATTCCAGGCGGTTTTATCCGGCTAAGCGTGTTTTCTTTGATTTTGACTTTAAAGTTTTAAATTTGTGATATTATTAGAATAAAAAAAATATTTTGTGGTAATTTTTGCATATAATTGGTAATATGTGATATTTTTAGAACTAACAGTAAAAAAATTAATGATACTTTAAATAGGGTAAAATATAATTGAACTATTTTACACACACGACACGAATCCATTGAGAGACATAACAGCTTCATAATCAATCAGATCTCAAACATGAAACTACGCAATACAAACAAATTCATAAAAATATGACACACCTGATTTTATATATATAGAAGCATATCGATCTTAAATTGTAGCTAGAATCACAAACTCTAATTAAGATCACCTTTTAAGTATATCACATGCATGCAAATTGATCCTGACCGTACGTAGACATTTTAAATCAAGTCTCCATATCGAAAAATCCACCAAAAACACAAAATCTCATAAAAGTTGATGATGATGATCGTCAGAAGAAGAACCCGAAAAAACCGAATTGTTCCAATAGTATTGCTGATGATGATTGGGTTGATGATGATTTCCCGATTTAGATAAGTTATTAACCAGATTGGTTTGTTCTTCCATCTTAACCGGAGTTGTATGGTTATAAACCCTAGAATCAACCATACAAGAACTAGATGAATTATTAAAAGATAATCCAACGTTCTCGTTCTGATTCTGATGACTATAAGCGTATATCTCCGTGTTTGGATCGAAAACTGCAAAGTTATTGTTATTGTTGTTGTTATTGTTGATGTCAGGAATGTTTCCGGTGATCGAAACTGTAGTATTGTTTTGTCTGAGAAACCCTAAATCATTCATCAAACTTGAACCAATCTGATGAGTAAGATTGTTGTTGTTGTTATTGTTGTTGTTATTATTACCGTTATTAGTAGTAGCAGCAGCTAAGTTCAAACCAATACCTCCAAGTTGAGTAAGATTATGAAGATTTGGTAAGAAAGGAAACTGATGATTTGTCCTTATAAGTTGACTTGGAGCAGCGTTGACCGTTGAAGTAGCTAACTGTTTAGATGATGATGAAGTTGTTTTTGAATTTACGTTTTTACCCTTTTTGTTATTTCTCCGGCAACCACCACCGACGGGAACGTTTCTTAAGGCACCTCCTTGTGTCCAATAACGTCGACAAGCTTTACAAAAGTGACGAGGTTGAGTTAAGTTATAGTTATTGTAATAACAAAACTTTGTGTTTGTTGAGTTACATCTTGGACACTTTAAAGCTCCTTCTGGTGGAGGAGCTCTAGCTTGTCTTGCTCTCTCTGCCATAGATCCACTAAGCCTCGCCGGAATATTAGAGGAGGAGGTAGCCACATGGTGGTGGTTATTAGGGTTAGGGTTTTGTGGAAATGGTGAAAGTTGGTGAGAGAGTATAAGTCCATGACCATTAATTATACTTCCATTTTCTTGAAGTTGAGATTGATGATTTGAATCATTAGGCTGAAACAAAACAAAAACAAAATATAAGAAATTAATCAAAAACAAAAGAAAGAATCAAGAAACGTAAAATTATAAAGCATAGAAGTATACCATATATTTATATTGAAAATTTAAAGAAATAGAAAAGAAGATGAGAATATAAGAATAATCTTTTGGAAATATGAATCAAAATTATTACTAAAAACGAATCAAAATTATCAAATGGAGAATTTAAGAAATAATAAAGATCAAAAAACCTGTGACCAATTAGATGAAAAATCCATTGTTCTTTTATTATCTTTTCTTCTTTCTTCTTCTTCCTTCTTTAATAAAGTTTGATGGATCTTTAAGGGAAAGAACTTCTTAGCTATAAGGAAAAAAATTTGGTGGGGGAATCACAAAAAGGAGGAAAAAACTAAAGAGAACTAAGCAAGAAGAGACTAAAGAGAATTGTGAAGAGAGCACAAAATCAGAAACTAAAGTGAGAAGAGAGAAGAGAAGAACAAAAACAAATTAAAGGGAAAGAGAAATGCTTTTTTAAACAAGAAAAAGAAAAGGAGTTTTGGTTATTTTTTATATATATGATTTCTATATATATTGTGTGTTATTGTATACGCGTCTATAATGCATCTATATGCAATTCTTATTTGTGATTCCCTTTTTTAGGGTTTGAGTGGGGATATTTCTTCGCCTATAAGGTTCCTCTCTATGGAATAAATATATATTTATAGGAAAAGTGATGTATAAAAACTATATAGAGTATTACCACTAGGGAAATGATCTTGTATTAGTTTTTCACTATAAAAAATACGTCTAAAATGGCGGACAAAACCGTCACAAATTCGTTACGAATTATTATTTTTTACAGAAATCCGAGGAATATTATCCGTCAATACTAAATCATCAGTCATACATAATTTCTGACGGATTTACTGACGAATAATTTCTAATAGACAGATTACCCGTCAATAAGTATTATGTCAGTATTCCGTCAAGATTCATGATGGTTTATGCCCGTCAATAAATTTAGTCAATAATACTAACAAATTACTAACGGATCTTATATCTTTAAATAAAAAATATTAATCAAATTTGATTATTATATTTATTAATTAATAATTTTATATTTATAAATTAATAATTAAAATATAATTAAAATTCTAAAAATATTCATAAAATTAAAATTTCCAAAATATTTACAAAAACAAAAAAAATATTACAAAAATTCGATACAAACGATAAAAGTCTAAAATGAAACATAAAGTACTGTGGTGGTGGTGGTGGGTATCGCTGAGCCATATGCGCCATGAAAGCGTCCATCTGAGCCTTCATCTGGGCTTCCACCTGAGCATGTATCTGATCTTGATGGGCTTTAAGCTAGGCTTCGAGGCGAGTTTGGATCTGAGCTTCTTGCTCCTTTTGTGTGGCCTGCATCTCAACCATTTGCTGCTGCATGGCCTCCAAAGTCCCGTCCTTCCGCCTCATCTCCTCGTTGCGATATGGATTCTTTGATCGAGAGGATCTCGTGAAACAGTAGGAGACCATGTTCTCGAGCCCTAACATGCGTCCCTTCTGTTTCTTCGTAGCATGCAAGAAACAAAAAAAAAAAAAATCATTATGTTAATAAATTGTTGATATGAAATATTTTAAAATGTAATTAAGATATTACATACCTGAGACGCAATCTCATACTAGATATCTAGCGGGATGTCGCCACCATCAATAGACTCCTGAGATGGTCCCTCTTCTATCAGCTTCCTTGTCGTCTCCACAACCTCTCGAACAAGCATATCTTGTACCTGGCCCGTATTCTTGTTCGTGTGGATGTCCTTTATAAGCTCAATGGGCGTCGGTGGATGGCCAGTCTCACGCTCCTGTTTTAAAATGCGAATCAAAATTAGATTCAATATGCAATTATTAAGTTTGGTATATTTAAAATGTTTTCATACCATCTCAGCGGCTCGAGTGACCACACTCTCATAATCAGTGTTGGTAGTCGAGATCCCCTACAATCTCGTGGACTATACTGGGTTTGCTTGTTCGTCATCGACCTCTGTTTGGTCTTCTCTTCCTCCTAATAATTTATGAACCCCTCGAAGACTTCATCAGACATCCTCGTGTGCTTCTTCGCCTCAGTGTACCATGTATGCTTCCACGCATAGACGTGACTAGTGTAAGTTTGAGACGCCTTAGCCATGAACTCTGTCTTGACTTCAGAGGTGATCGAGGGTTCTCAGTTGAATTCGAGCTATAATATTTAAATTTTTTTAAGTTAGTAACTATATATTTTAATTTTTTTAGTAATTTGAATTATATAATTCCTACTGCGAAACAGTGGAACCAGTACTTCTGGTTGTCGGGTGGCATTTTCCTAAATGTAGGGTATGTCTTGCGTAGTAGTCCATGCATCAACCTTTTGATGCACTTGGTGATCCCATTGTCCGTCTACAGAAACCAGGTCGTCCCGCCTTGAGCAGATGGGTAGAGTCTCGTTAGTTGCTCCCGCCCGGGCTGTAGTAGAAGCTCCTCTGTCGATATATGCTGTCCGAGTATTGGAGGTCCCTCAGGTGCCTAGGTCTCAGGCATATGAGTACAAAAAGGAGACCCTGACGAAGGTCCTGAGGACTGTCCTATCTCTGGAGGATGTCTAAATAGACCGTAAGAACTGAAATTTACAGTCAGTAATTTAGTTTTCTTCACTAAAAAGAGACATCGAGTCCTTTTGAAAAAAATTCTCTCTCTAAATTTCTCTCTTCGGCGCTCACTCTGAAATCTCAGAGATTTCTCCGACGAGGGGAAGAGAGGAGGAGACAACCAGCCTTTCTTCTTCTGATACCTGCTCGTGCGCCGTGGTTGCTAGGGTTCCGAAACTAGCGCTGATTCCCCCAGATTTCCCTTTGTTCGCGGCTCGGTGAGGGGGGGGTGGATCTGCGTTTTTTTGGAAGCGCCGTGACTCTGGTGATGACCGGAGTTACTCGGTGGATGGCGCAGTTTCATCTCCTTCCAGCGATGCTGTTGTTCTCCTCTTCCCTTCTTCGCCGGTTGCAGTAGCGCTAGTCCGGACCTAGCCTCTTCTCCGGCATTTGGTTTCCATCGTCTCTTTCGGTCTGCATCTCCTCAAGTTTCCCTCTAGGGATGAAGATTCGTCTCCTCTTTTGTTGTTTCTCCGGAGCTCTTTGATGGTCTCGGTATGGATCTACCTGTTGAGCTCCTCCTGCTGCTTCTTCCTTCTCCTCGCCGACGTTAGGTTGGTGTGGAGCCTCTTCCGATCTAGTCAGTCGGAATGAGTCGCTTTTGGTGGTCGGTCTGCTTGGTGGTGGTTAGGAGCAACTACAGAAGGTCTCGTCGGAATTGTTTGGTTCAGTGGTCACTTACTGGTCTAGAAGGGGGACCAACTAGAGACTCGCGGGTGGCCAGCTTCTGACTTCTCCTTCTACTATGTTTCTGACGGTGGTGAATCTTCAAGGCGGCGCCGCTGCCGTTTTGAGCCTAGGGTTTCAAGCCCTTCTTAATATCCTTAGGGTTTTGGTGTTTGAGCTTTAAGGTTTCTGGTTTGCGCTCACTCATGTTTAAAAGGTTTTCTCGTTTTGTGTTTGGGCTTAGGTTATTCAATGTTTTTTTTAGGAGAATAAAGGTTTCTAAGGCTTTTTAATTTTTTTTAGGCTCTAGATAGATTACCTTAGTTTTTATTGCCTGATGTAATTTTTCTTTATATAATGAACATTTACATTTTATCAAAAAATAATAATTTTGTTTTCTTCAATATAATCAATTTTAAAAAAATTTTAAATTTAAATTTAAATTTTATTTTAATAATAATAAATATAATTTATATTATAATTTTATTTCAAATTTGAAATTTTATAATTTAATTTTAACTTATACTTTACTTTTTATCTTTAATTTATACTTTTAAAAAATACATCTAAATAAATAAATCATTAATAAACAAAATAAAAAATTTCATAATCCTAAACCCTAAACCTAAACCTTAAACATACTAAATATGCATTAATCACCTAAAATCACAAAATTTTCATTCCTAGCATTTTAATCATCAAAACACACAACAAAAAAAATCCAAAACCCTAAACTTCATAAAAATAAACCAACAACATCCTAAACTTACCAAATCAATAACATTCATATACAAAAAATCCAAAACCCTAAACCCTAAACTTCATAAAAACAAACCAAAAAACCCTAAACTTTCATAATCAGTAACATTCATATACAAAAAATCCAAAACCCTAAACTCTAAACTTCATACAAACAGATTAACAAAATCCAAAACCCAAAACCCTAAACATTCATTTACAAAATTTTATCCTATACTATCAAAATGCAAATGGAAGAAGGCGTTGCATCACTACTCGACAATCGTGGCTCTTCATTCCAATAAACTTGTCTTCTTCGATATCAACACAATTCCTCAAATTATAAGCATTTGCATTCTTAGATAATTAAATGCCATAATTGGACAATTTTCATCCTCGTTGATGTGAAGCTCATGACGAGAACAAATATCCGACAAGTCTAATATGGACTTCAAATTGTCTTTGGTCTCCCTTGGACATTTAACAATGTGTTCATTATATTGTCAAAGAAGTTCTTCTCGACATGCATCACATCTAGGTTATGCCTCAACAAATGATCTTTTCAGTATGGTACATCCCAGAATATGTTTTTTTGGTTCCAGTTATGATGTTCCCCTGCAAACTCAACATTGACATGTCCATTCCCACCGACATTATTGGTCATATCAACACCAAATTCTTCAATTTTTCTTAATAGTTGTATGCCATCTAATTCAGAAGGTGGACCTTCACCACATCTCTTCTTCGTGAATAACGTAGTAGATCGACGATATGGATGATTTGGGGGCAAAAACCTTTGGTGACAATCAAACCAACATGTTTTCCTTCCATTCGTCAGCTGGAATGAGTTGGTGTTATCGTTACAATATGGACATGTTAATTTCCCGTGAGTTGTCCATCTTGATAATATGTCATACGCTAGAAAATCACTTATAGTCCACATAAGAACTGCATGCATCTTAAAATTTTGTTGTAAAGACACGTCATACACATCTTCCCCATAATTCCATAATGTCTTCAACTCATATATCAATGGTTTCAAAAACACGTCAAACGCTCGTTTAAGATGTTCTGGCCCTGGTACAAGAACCTAAAGAAATAGATACTCTCGGTTCATACACAAATATGGCGGTAAATTATAAGATGTTACGATAAATATCACGTCGTTCTCCATGTAAATACCAAATCTTATAACTCGGCATAAAATCATTCACATACAAGTTATTTCATACTAAATCTATCATGATATTGTGAGAAGTCTGACATAAAGAGCATGGACATGTTAACTTACGACTTCATTGTGCCCGAGGGTGTCGACATGCTAATTCTATAAACTCCATAACACCACGTGAATATACATCGTTTAAATGCTTTATATCTGGATTCATTCTTTCACCTTCTATCCATGATCAAAAATAGGGAGGAGTAAACATATTTTGTTAAGATATATGTGTTGAATGTGTAAAGAATGAAGGTGGAGTGGTATGGTTTTATAGGCGTTATTTGTGACAGATTATTGATGGGTGTGTTTGTAAGTAAATTTGAATATAACAGTTGGAAACGGTTTGAAACGACTACTTTGTACTTGGAAAATTTAATGACAGCTATGTGACGGATTGCTGACGGAATCTTCTGTCAATAAATATCTGTAAGTATATCCGTCAGGAATTCACTGATGGATAGACATTCGTCAGTAAATTTCCTGACAGTGCAATATTCGTCAGAAATTTCTGACGAATGGAAACCCGTCAGTCTCTCCGATTACTTTTGCCCACATTTTCTTATAGTGTTTTTCAACCAAATTATAATTAATTAATAACTAAAATTGATAAATTCTACAAAGGTCCTATCAATAAAAAAAATTTCTTGCTAACTAGCCAAAATATCTAGTTTAAAAAGAAAAACATAAACAAGGTAAAAATAGAAAAGAAAGAAATATGAGCCTAAAACTTCAAAATCTTGCAATTAAAATAAGAAATGTAACTAGCTATCGCTTTAGAAACTAGATGATGAAAACGAGTTATGCGTTATTTTGTATTAATCAAATTAACAATACATTATTAGGATTATAGACGTTCAACTTAAAAATAATTATCTATGAGTAGAGTAGTTCATATCCCTTACATATTAGTGCTTTGTGTTATTAAATTTTCGATGTAAGATATTATATCCTTAATATAAATATCTTGTCAATATTTTTTAAAATGAAACGAAGAGAATATGCATATGGATTTATTAGACAAAATGAAAGTAATCAGCATTAGTAATTCTATAATAAAACTTGCTAGAAACTTTTTGTTATAAGATATAAGCCAGTAAATTTAAATTGGTCTTTGAAGGTACATAATTCGTTTAGGTGCATAAATGTATCAATGATATTGAAATTTATTACTACTCTATGTTTTTTTCTTCATAAAAAAAGAAGAAACAATAATTATTGAAATATTATATTTCTCTTTTGTTTTGCTAAATTATCACCAGAGTAATAGTGGTCTTTTCTTTGGTTTGGTTAACCAAACATTTAAATTTAGGAACATAAATAATTTCTTTTTAATTCCAAGCCCCATATGCCATATGTAAAGCATATCAACATTATCTAATACACTTTTAATTGGTGGGATCTTGTCTATTACACAATGATGAGTTTGTGACATAGTTGTTTTTTGGTAAATGTGCATCATCAATATATTAAAGAGTGAACAAAAAAAGGCAACTAAAAATTTTGAAATTTAATTTTTATGGAATTTTATGAAGTTATATATTCAGAAATCAGATATAAAAAAGAATGGATGATGTTAGTAAATACTAGCCAATTTCCCTCTATAGTATTTTTAATGAAAAATAAAGGGACATTTTTTAAAATACCAAACTTTTAGTATTAGTTCCAAAATACTACGCACTCTCAATTTTCTAAAAATACCATAATTTTTTTTCCAAAAAAGCAATATATTTTAAACTCTAAATTTAAATCCTAAAACTCAAAAAAAAAAAAAAAATTATAACCCCTTTAAAAATAATCCTAAATTAATTAGAGAAGCCAAATCCTAAAAAAAATTAACTCCAAAAAATCAAATTTTTATGATTGTGGTATTTTTGGAAAAAACATTCTTACTAATATTATTAGAATGAGAATGTGTGGTGTTTTTGAAAGATAAACTAATTTTTTGTGGTATTTCTTATATATTCATAAAAACAAACTAAACATGAGTTTAAGTTAAAATATGACATAAAATTGTATTAAAGGGTTTAATAGAATTGGCTTAACCGCAGAGTTAGCTAGTTGCACTATGAATAGTTTTCAGGAGTCGGGAGACCGAAGGTTCCCGGGGTACAATACGGTCTATTTTAGAAAAAAAAAATTTTCTAGGTTTTTCTAATGGGATCGGGTTTTAGGGCTATATATAAGAAACTTTAGTTTATTGTAAAATCAACACTTATGATCAATAAAGAAACCTAGAGCGCAAGATATTTGCCTCAAACGATTTCTCTTTTTCTTTTTAACCTAAATTCGCAGGGATATTCACAAC
>OVBE01011773.1:0-10409 GCA_900406425.1 Iberis pinnata
GTTAACCCAATTGAAAATGGATCAAGACTTGAAAAAATGTTGAAAATGTTGAATTTTGTTTTCTGTATCGGTCTGCATTGACCGATGTGGTCCCCGATATATGCTCCTGGAAAACGCAAATTTAAGTACCGGTTTGGCGAAACCGATGCACCAGACCGCTATGAACTTCGGAGGCCATAACTCTCTCTTCTTTGAAGCTATGATAGCATGTGATAGCACTTTGGAAAGCTGATTCAATTGTCTACAACTTTGATTAAGAAGTCTTCTCCTAATTCGCAGTGGAAGGTGGTGGAAAAGATGCATATTTGGGGTGAACGGTTTGGAGTTTCGAATCTAGCGGATCACAACTTTGCTGGCTCATATCTTGCAACTCTTTGGGGCGTTTAGGGTAATCTTTGGTTTGTTAGAAAGGTTGAATGCATGACTACAAGATTATTCAAGATGCCATGATGAAATTTCCATTGTAATATCTCCAAATTTCTTGATCTTTAAGGCTTTGTCGTTTTGGTCCATATTAAGTCTCCTTTTTGGCTCTTTTGCATCTAATTGATCTTTCTTTTGAATTTATTCATCTTCAACACCTAAAATATGAGATGCATATGCAATATGCACAAATACTAACCTAAATGATCATGAATCTAACCTAAATGGATGCAAAACAAAGCTATAAATATGCTAAAATACAAGTATATCAATGGAGAATGAGTAAAGATTTAGAAAAGTACCATTGTTAGGTGGTACAACTGAAGATGAAGCATAGACTAAAGTGTATGTAGTTATGCTGCTATTAACAAGAAGTTGATTAGTAAGAGATGAACTGATGAATCTGCTCATTGGTGAAAGTAGACTGTTGTAATGTAAGTGGTGATACAACTTCTGCACTCTCAGTAGGAATTACCAGATTAGCCACTACTGAATCCACTTACTTTTTCTTGCCTTTAGGCTTAAAACCTGGTGGATAGCCGTGTTTCTTATAACACCTATCAACCACATGTCCAACATCACCACAATGTGTGCAAATGGGATAAGGTTTTTGAATCAAAGTAGCAGCTGGTATAACAGCTGAAACATGTGTGATATAAGATTAAAATGTAGAAGGATCAACTCCACTCTGTGAAGCCTTGCAGATTTTTGAGAGTCATCTTGATCTAAGATGTTAAAAACCTCTGAAAAGCTGGGGAGTGTTTTCTTCATGAGGATTTGGCTTCTGATATGGTCTTAACTCTCATTGAGTCCCATTAAGAAGTCAATAACCTTGTTTGTCTCCTTTTCAGCTAGCAGATCATCATAAGATCTTGTAGAAGCTTGAAGACTAGCTAACTCTTCCCAATATGATTGAGTTAGAGTGTGATATAAGGAAAGATCCATAACACCTTGTCTAAGTGAATGAAGCTAATGTCGAAGTTTGTAAAGCCTTGGGAGATTAGATTTATGAAATCTAGTATTCAAGTCTTTCCAAATATCAGCTGCATATTTGAAATAGAGAATGCTGGTGTAGATCTTCTTTGTAACACTGTTTAAAATCCAAGATTTAACCATACTGTTACAACGACACCATATCTTACTGTAAGCATCATTTTCAGGTGGTTGTGAGATCTATCCATCAATAAATTTTATCTTGTTCTTAGCTTCAAGACTAGTAATCAACTAGATTCCATAATTAGATCCCTCTAACAAATCTAAAGCTAAGACTAGTCTTGGAATATCCGAACCTTGAAGATGAAAAGGACTATGAGGATTATTAGGACTTGATACCTCATAATGATGTGTATGAGATCGATGATGTGACAGAGTTGGAGATCCATCACTTCTAGGTCGAGAGGTTGCGATGTGGTGAAATGGAGGAGGTGAAGTTCTCGTATCATTGCGATTTGACGGTGAAGGTGAAGGCGATCTTGATTTTTGTGGTGATTTTGTTTTATACTTTGAATTACACTTTCGTCGTCCCATCGTTGATCAATTTTGAGCTGAGACTTAGAAATCCGTAGAAGATGTAACAGAGTGAGAGGTAAAATGGAAGAAGAAGATTAATCAAAGATGATGATCGATTAATCCGAGATGAGCACGGATGAATTTTGTGAAAAATCAAAAGAATTAGAGCTTTGATTTCTCGTGGAAGAAGACAGAAGAGATGGAAAAAAGAGAAATCAAGTTTGACCTGAGCTCAATCGCTCTAATACCATAACGAAAGAAAGATAATTTTCTCATTAACTTCAATGAATGGTATTTATACTGTTTATATAGTTATGATTAAAAATATTAACTGCCTATTAACATAACTATTAACTAAACTAACAAAATAACAAATTGAATCTATTAAGTGTAAACACAACAAATAAAACTATACAAGAAAGTTAATTAAACCGATTGATAAAAATAGGAAACGTATACAAAGAAGGCATTGTTCAAGTCTTAGCCAACTATAAAAGAAGACATATTGTGCTTTGACTAATAATCCTTATGTGGATGAAGACTTCCAAAATTTATTTTTATGGTCTGTTAGCACATATGATTATAAAAAAATTGTTTCGGACAAAATATTAATGAATCAAAAAGCTGAAAAAGAATAAAGAGTAAGGGAACAAGATAGAACAAACATTGAACCATTGTTTCACTTTATTGAGTCATTTAATACAACATATTTTTCCGACATTTATTTGTTTCGGGTTTGAGTGTGCAAGATCTTTACGAAATCGAGATACCCCAAGGGAACACAAGTGGTAAAGTTTTATTTACCTTGCTCTTAAAACATTTTTATTTGTTGTCTGTCATATTTTTGTGATTCATAACCTGAAACTTTTACTTTAATGAATCGAATTGTATTTTACTTCTTTTCGGCAATTTAGATGTTGTAACTAGTAAAGTTTCGTTCAGTTCTTATGAATAAAAATAGATTAACGGATTCGACTATGTTCCCTTACTATTATAGTTCTCACTTCTGAAACATATCATATAGTTTGTTTATTATTTTTCTAAATCTAAAAACTCCTAAGTTTTCAAATACTTTAACTGTATTTATAATGGAAAAGAAATAGACACAAATACAATATAGGTTTTAAGTGTGGCTATGTTCGTTTCCTTATCTGGATACTGTATCTAGATATTTCATCCATATACGTTTTCCAGATGCAGTATCCAGATGATGTTCGTTTCTGTTTTCGACTTTGTATCTTGATACTGCATCTAAATACAATTATGTTTGTTTGTGTATTTACATTAGTATCTAGATACTTTTAAATACTAAATTAATCAAATTACAAAAATGACATATTTTGGTGAGAAAACGCGTTTCCACAATTTTTGGCAGGAAAACATGTTTCCGCATTTTTGGCGGATAAACGCGTTTCCACGTTTTTTTTGGAAACATGTTTTTAACGGGAAAACAAGTTTTTGCGTTTTTGGAGAGAAAACGGGTTTTCGCGTTTTTGGTGGAAAAATGAGTTTTCGCGTTTTTGGCGAAAAATGAGTTCCCGTGTTTTAACGGGAAAACGCGTTTTTAACGGGAAAACGCGTTTTTAACGGGAAAACGCATTTTTAACGGAAAAATAGGTTTTCGTGTTTTTGGCGACAAAACGTGTTTTCGCGTTTTTGGCAGGAAAATGCATTTTCGGATTTTTGGCGGAAAAATGCGATTTCGCATTTTTGGCGAGAAAATGTGTTTCTGCACTTTTGGCGAGAAAACTCATTTCTGCGCTTTTGGTGGTAAAACGTGTTTTCTTGTTTTTGGCGGAAAAATATGTTTTTGCGTATTTGGCGGGAAAACTTGTTTCCGCACTTATGGAAAGAAAACGTGTTTTCGCATTTTTGGTGGGAATATGTGTTTTCGCGTTTTTGGCGGAAAAATGCGTTTTCACGCTTTTTTGGCGGGAAAATGCATTTTTGCGTTTTTGGCAGAAATATCGGTTTTCGCATTTTGGCGGGAAAATGCGTTTTTGCTTTTTTGGCGGAAAAATGCGTTTTTGGCGGGAAAATGCGTTTCCGCGCTTTTGGCGAGAAAACGTATTTTCGTGTTTTTGGTGGGAAAATGCGTTCTCGCGTTTTTGAAGGGAAAATACAATTTTGCATTTTTTGCTGGAAAATGCGTTTATGCGTTTTTAACGAAAAACGTGGTTTTTATATTTTGGCCTAAACAATGGTATTTTATATATTTAAAATTTTTGGATGAGTTTATGTTCATCTCAATCCTGCTTACAAATTCATCTCATCCAAAATATCAAATTATTTTGTATGCATTTTAGATTTGTATCCAGATGCAATATCCAGTTAAAGTACACAATTACAATTAAACGAACATCAATCTGTATTTGTAGTTGGATACTGCATCCCGTTAAGGAAACGAACAGGCTTGTATTGTTTGGGTGGTAAATTAAACGAGGGGATTATTAATGTTGGAGGAAGAGACTCAGCTTTCTCCTGGTTGAAGATTAATAGAGTGGAAGTAGCTTGAACTCCTAACCTCGAACTTGACAATTTCCTTCCCACTCTTGATTTTCAAAGACAGCATCCTCGTAAAAGAAATCTTGAGTTCGTAGATTTTATTAGAACACTTATCAAATCAAAATACAGTTTTCATTCTATACAAATTCAACACAAACACAAACAATATATACAATCATATCATTAGAAACCATGTACGAAACACATAATAAATGATGAGAAAACCGCATAAAAAACTTTCAGAATATCATTTTCTATCACTTTTAATTTTGACAAAAAATCATTAGCACTTTTAATCCTGAACTTTAATTTTTTTTTCAAAAGATCACATGAAAAACCATGAAGAGCCGCCTTGCACGTCGTCTTTTCCAACTTTCTTTCTAACGGAAAAATAAACGATGTTTTTTTTTTAAACGCAGAAAATTCAAATTTTTAATAAAAAAATTCGAAAAAATCATTAAAAATTTCAAAAAATTATTAAAAATTTCATAAAACCTAAAAAAGTAAAATAGTTCATCAACTTAATTTTAAACGACTAAGAATATTATAAGAAAATTTCAAGAAATTATAAAAAAATCATAAAATTTTCAAAAAATTATAAAGTCTCAAAAATTTTATAAAAAATCATAAAATTTCAAAAATATAAAAACTTCAAAAATCTTACAAAAATAAAATAATTCATCAATTCAATTTTTTAAAAAAATAAATTCATATATAATAGATTTTAATGAAGAAATAAACAAATTATTTCAACTTTAGTTTTGCTAATATATATAGGGGATATAGAACATCACTCTTTATAGATTATCAAAATATCAAAAAATTTAGAGTTGTTGTTGTTGCACATAGTGTTTGTCAAATCTTACTTTTTAATATTTAAAATATGTATGTAGTGCTATTATGGAATTTATATCGATATTTCTTGTAACTATAAAATCATCATCGCAAATATGGTGAACCAAAAAAAACCAACCTACAAAAATTATAATATGTTCCTGTGAGAATAGAAAAAGATGAGCAGTTTTTTCTTTACACATATATGAAACCTTCAAATGTTTTTTTTCTCTTTCTTCACACCCACTCAATCAGCTTCAAATATATATATATATATATATATATGAATTTAGTTTTTAAAAATTAAATTGATGAATTATTTTTTTTAGGATTTTTGAATTTTTCATTTTTTGAAATTTTTATGATTTTTCGTAATTTTTTTTTGAAATTTTATAATTTTCTAAAATTTTTATGATTTTTTACAATTTTCTGAAAATTTTATTATAATATTTTTAGTTTTTATAAAATTAAGTTGATGAATTATTTTACTTTTTTAGGTTTTCTAATTTTTTAATAATATTTTTGAAATTTTTTATGATTTTTTATTTTTTTAATTTTTTTATTAAAAAATCGAATTTTCTGCGTTTAAAAAGAGAAAAACGGCGATAACTTGACGTAGATGATGAGTGTGGTGGTGGATTCAGCCTTCTCTAGACGTTAATCTAGTGGTGGATTTCACAATATTTGGCGATTTGAACGTCTGTATACATGACGTAGATGATGAGTGTGGTGACGAATTTGAAAATGATGCGGATTCTGATCCATCAGATTATTCATTGACTTCTGATTTGATTTTTTTTTGTTTTTTAATATTATGAACAATTTAAAATGTATTTATTTTATCTATATTATAAAAATATAGTTATGTATATTTGTATTTTTTTAAATTGTCATTTAGTATAAATGTACAAAAAATTATTTATATATGTATTATAAACATATATATATATATATTATAAACACACATATATATATATACATATATATATATTTGTATATATTACATATATATATAGACATATCCATTTCTTGATGGATATCCAGGATTCGTCATGAAATACTAATTTAGGGTTTGAATCCTTAAATCCTAAATGAACATACTAATTAATGTTAACAAACATTTTAACATACGAAAGAATGATTTTATTCACGTTTCAATCTCAAAAATGAATTTCATAAAAATGTACGAAAACATGTTTCATACTCGAAAGTGCTTGTAACGATATATGATCTTAAGCCCCAAAGTTCAAAAACGCAAGATGTACGTTTACGATTTGTCATTTGAATGTAATTACTAACACATTATGGACATGAATTCCTAAATATTCATTTAAATGAGCTACACTATCATTAGTATCTAAACACTAAACCCTAAATCAAACCATAAATCATATTTTGTATTTCTTGACAGATTCCTGACAGATGTAGGGTTATCCGTTAGGAACATCCGTCAGTAAACACTAAATTTTGGCGCGTTTCTGATTCCAAAAAATTAGAAACATGCGAAAATTCAATTTTTCATTACCTACGGATTCCTGTCGGATATGTCTGTCAGGAAATTCAATATGAAAAGTAGAACCATACTCTTCTTCTTCCCATTACATCGTGAATAAAAAATAGACGACTCCGACGATTTTTGGGTGTTTTCCGGCCAAATCATCTACAAATCAACAATCCAAACAATAGCATGGGTGATCCAAAGTAAGTTTGATGTTTTTAAATAGATTTAGGGTTGAATGATTGACTATGGTATATATTAGAGTTCTTGGGATTTTCATAAATTAGGATGTTGTTTGTGTTTAGGGATTGATTTGGATGTTGTTGTGTATGACTAGAGTTTGATTTTTGATTGTGTTGAGTTTAATATAGGGTTTGATTAGAGTTTGATTATGGTTTTGAATGTTGTTTTTGTTTAGAAATTAGGATGTTGCTTGTGTTTAGGAACTGATTTAGTTATGTGTTTTTTTAAAAAATGTGGATTTTAGGGTTTAGGGTTTGATTATGGTTTTGAATATAATTTGAGATTGTTTGATTAGTTGTGTTTTTATAAAAATGTGGATTGTAGAGTTTAGGATTTATGTTAGGGTTTAGGGTTCGATTAAGGTTTAGAGTTAAATTTTCATTATTATTGAAATTTTAATTTTATAATAATAATAATTATTGAAAATTTTAATTATTATTGAAATTTTAATTTTGATTTTATATCAATTTTAAGTATTATTATATTAATTATCTATAATTATTTAAATGAAAATTATACTTATAAGATTTATTATAATGATATTATTATTATTATGATAATTATATTTATTATAATTATAATTAAAAGTTATAATTATAAATTTTCAATTTACGATTATTGTTATAAATGTTAATTATTATTACTGAAATTTTAATTTATCATTTTTATAATTTAATTATAAATTTATCATTTCAGTTTTTATGGTCAGTTTAGATTTCCGCCGGATATTGGTCATCGGGACCTTTGGAAAGGTCTTCTACTGGTACTTGGGTGTCTGAGACGCAGACATCTGAAGGACATCCACAAGCCCAAGAACGGATGTCTATAAACGACCTCCTAGTCTAGTCTGGTCGAGAGAGATTGCTGCGACTACACCCGTCTGCACGTGATGACACAACGTGGTTTCTACAGTCCGACAACTGCATCACGAAGTGCATCAAGCGACTGATGCAAGTACTTCTCAAAAAAGCATATCATACATTTAGGGATATGCCACCTGCATACCAGAAGTATTGGTTTTACTGTTTCGCGGTAAGAATTACAAATATTAGATCAATTGACCAACAAACCAAAACTATATGTAGTTATTAAATCCTAATGTTTAAAATTTGTAACTCGATTACAACTGGGCACTTCAGATGACCCGAGAGGTCCAGAGGGATTTTTATGCACGAGCGTCGAAGACGTACACGCACACTCAACACGTGTACGTTTGGAAGAATAGTTAGATGGTGGAGGGGAAGAAGCATAACATAATGTCTGATGAAGTTTTTGAAGGATTCCTCAAATATTGGGAAGATGAGAAGACGAAGGAAAAGTCAACGACAAATAAGAAGAACCGGATGAGTACCCGAGATGGCAAGGGGATAGCGACAACGAACACCAGTTCGAAGAGTGCGGTCACTCGAGCTGATGAGTATGTCAATATACCCAATATAACAAACTTAGTCATTAAATATTGGATACTAATTTTCATTTTCAATTATAAAATAGGAGCGTGAAACTGTCCGTCGACTAGGACCTATCGAGATTATGGAGGAAATCCACACAAACAAGAAGATGGGACAAGTCCAAGATGTGGTTGTTCACGAGGTTGTCGAGATGACACGACGGCTGTTCGAGGAGCTGGCATCTCATGAGTCTGTTGATAGTGGTGCACTCCCGCTTGATACCTAGTAAGAGATTGCGTCTCATGTATCATGTATGTAATATGTTAATTACTTTTTTTATTATAGTTTAACATAATGATTTTCTTAACATAATGTTTTGTTTTTTGTTTCCTGCAAGCTACAAAGAAACAAAAGGAGCGCATGTTAGGGCTCGGAACGTGGCCTCTTACTATTTCACGGGATCATACGATCGAGGGGTCCCAGTTGGGATAACGATATGAGGCAGAAAGACGCGGCTATCGAGACCATGCAACAGGAGGTGACTGAGTTGAGGGCCAAGCAAAGGGAGTGATAACACGCTTCTGACGTGTTTGTGTGATCAATTCCTTATCCGCACAACGTTATCGTGTCATTGTAGCATATATATAGTGTCAATCCAAATGAGTGTGATGCTAGCAATCATGATGCAATTGGAACTACTAATTCAAGTTAAATATGAAAATAAGGGTTTTACTAACAAGTCCTAAGCAAACAAAACATTCAGAAAACTAAAACAGGAAACAAATACTAACATGCATTGGCGGATACTAAGCATAAACAACACGGAAGTAAAATGGGTAAAGAGGCAATCAAGTGGGAAGCAGTTCCTGAGTACAAGGGTAATTGATTAGAGATCCTTTATGAACTACCTAAACACCTAACATACCTCAAACTTGAGTTAACCCCTAGACAGTAAATTCATATGCAACCAAGTCCAATGTCTTGGTAAATGGTTTCAAGCCAAGCAATCACCAGACCTAATTCTCGTTAATGGTACACTACTAAGCAAGCATGAGGAACCAATCTACTAAAATCAATAAGCACCCTAAACATCTAATCTCTTAGGCTAGGATGTGAAAATCTCTTAAATCACCATGTTTAGGCATTTCATTGAACACCTTCTGAGTGTTGAAATGCCTAATATCAGATTTCAGTTGATCAGAAAGAAATCAACATGAAGAGCAATGAAATAGAAGGGATCTAGATGCAAATCAACTTAGGCACTTAGGAAGAACAGGACATCAACACTAGTCTACCCCATCCTCAAGAATCTAAGGTAACTACTCACTACGCATGTTTGGTACGAAATCAGTAAAACAGGAAAGCATAATTACTAAGGAAAACATGAAGATCAAAAGTCAAAGATGATGAACACCAAGAACACTAACCCAGAAAAACAGAGTATCAATGAAACAATAGTGAAGTGATCAACATAAAAACGAGATTAAAATCATAAAAACGTAAATCAACATGCACCCGATAGTTCACAGCCCTAATCTAAGCATGAAAATGAAGAAAGCATAAGACACACATAAAATTAATCAAAATATAGGTTTAGAACATGAAGAAAATCAAGAACAAGTAGAGAGAAAATAAAACCTAAGACCAAAGCTAAAAATGGCAAAAAGAAATAAGTTTCTCGAAATGGAGGCGTTTAGGGCTTTTATAGTGTTAAAAAGAGCCCTAAATTGCATAAAAGACAAAAACCAATGATTAAACTGGATCTTGGATCGGGTCCATCCTGATTCAAAGTTGGTCGGGTCGAAGCTGCTTGGCTCAATCGTGATGTGATCGAGCCATGTAGAAGACGTGATCGAGGCAAAATGGTGCATGTGATCGATCCAGCTTTGTCTTGGATCAATCGCAGGATCGATGAGCCGAGAGAAGATTATCGAGCTGTTCTGACAAGGTTGCGGCTGGGACGATCGAGCCGTGAAGTTTCTTGATCGAGCTGAAGTGGAGGTGGG
>OVBE01011774.1:0-13901 GCA_900406425.1 Iberis pinnata
ATATGCACGCATTTTGGAGATTTTTCAGGACTTTCAGGAGTGTTCGGGAAGGATTTGTGAGATTTCAGAAAAGCAGCACTTAGCATGGATTGGACTGGATATACCTTAGCATTAAGGCAGGATCGATCCCAACACCACACTTCAGATCGATCCCACTACCTCTTTTAGATCGATCTGAGATCGATCCCATGTCTCTACCTAGATCGATCTGAGATCNTTGGATCGATCTGAGATCGATCCCAACACTTGCCAGGATCGACCCACCAGACCTCATATCGATCCCTCTCTCTCATTCAACGTTTTTGGTGAAGTCTCAGATCTGTCTTTATGCTTTTTATGTTCATTGAACTTAGGACCTTTTAGAAAACAACCCCTTTTAACACTTAGCTTGACTTTAAAGCATCCATCTCATTCCAGATTGCTTAGTGCATTCCCACTATGGATTGACAAACTCATCTATACTACAACGATGGGTAATTGATACCCAGTAGGACTCAAAAATCCTACTATCAGTCTTTTCCAGCAAATTCTATTCAGACTTGGGATTAATGTAGATCCAAGTTTCTCGGCCACTTCTACACCCTTGACAGGACCAATTCTCTG
The DNA here is from genome assembly GCA_900406425.1 of Iberis pinnata. Lineage (NCBI taxonomy): Eukaryota > Viridiplantae > Streptophyta > Magnoliopsida > Brassicales > Brassicaceae > Iberis > Iberis pinnata. Next base: position 604 of record OVBE01011774.1, read on the forward strand.
CGAAATATGATCTCTAATTTTCAGCAATGTCATGTAGAATCCTTCTATGAATCATGGGAAAGATTCAAGGAGTACCTTCGTGATTGTCTTCACCATGGGTTTTATGAGCTGAATCTACTCAACATATTTTACAGGGGTGTAGACCATCAGTGTCGACTCTCTTTGGATACTACTAGCAATGGTAATTTCATGACCAAATTGTTGGCGATGCCTATAAACTTATAGAGAACCTAGCTACAAGAGACATATATCATTGCCCAGATTATGATAGAAGGATGAAGGTAACTACTTTTTACAACTCTGAAATCTCAGAATTGAAAGGACGAGTTTCAGAATTGAAATGACAAGTTTCATAAATGAAAGAGCTGCTCACTCAACTTCTCAAGAATTGTTCTCTTGTTGAACTTGTAGTGGAGGTGCTTGTTGAAATCCAAGCTGAGAGGTTGTTTGAAAACCACATGAGTTGGAATTTTGCACAAATTTCTGGTGGGTCACTTGGTGTTGGAAAGCAAAAAAAACTGCTTATGCACTTTCAGCAAAGCTGACATGTCATGCTCCAAAATATATTAGAAGGTCAGCAACAAACTGAAAGGAACCTAAATGTCAAGATGGATAGTATGTACAATGATTTGACCCAAAACTTCAAAGTATTATCTACTTATGGCAAGCATTTTGGTACTCAAGTATCTCAGACTTCAGAAGCTGTAAAGAGACAAGCTGGTGTTCTCCCTGGGAGATTTAAAGACAACCCAAAGGGCTACTGTAAGTCAATAACCTCGGGTTTAGTTATGAAAGTTGATGAATCTGCAGAAAACACATATTTGAAAAAGTCTGAGAAAAATGCAGAGGCAGAGATTGATCGATCCCCTGAGAGATAGATTGATCCATTATCATGGGAAATCAACATTCTTTATAACGATTGATCCAGATGAAAGAGGGAAGTCCGTAAAATGTGAACGATCGACCCTAGTTGGATCGATTGATCCGTCAGACCAAAATTTGAAAAGTCTTGAGATTGATCGATCGGATCGATCAATACCTTAGCACAGACTACTGTAATGCTAAATCGAGCTTATAAACCCAAGGTTCCTTACCCGATTGAGCCTAAAAAGTCCATATATGATTTTAAGGATAATGAGATGATAGGTAAGCCACCAAATCCACCAAGAAGACTTCAAAAGATGCAAGATCCTAGGGAATATGTAGTTCCTTGTTTGATAAATGATGTGGAATTCAAGGACTCAATCTGCGATACATATGCTAATGTGAGTGTCATGTCAAAGGCTGTTGGATAGAAGTTGGGAATCTCGGGTATTAAACCATCTAAGATGCTCTTTCAACATACTGATGATTCCACTATAACTTCTACTGGATTCATATTTGATCTGCAGGTACAAGTAGGAGGTTTTCTAGTTCCTATTGATTTCTAAATCTTGGAGATGAATAAGGATTCAGATATGCCACTAGTTCTGGGTAGACCTTTTCTAGCATCTGTAAGAGCTAAAGTTGATATGTCCAATTAGCGTATCTTCTTTACCAAACTGAAGAAAAGGTTCTTCTACCCAGCAGTGCCTCCAAAAGGAGCATATAGAAACACAATGGTTAATGAAGGAAGGGTGGAGCATGAATCTAAGATCAAATCTAATATTAGAGGTGAGATTACTGAAACCTTGCACAAAGAAGCTCAAATCTCAACAAAGATTACAATCTCAAATGTCAAAACCAAGGAAAAGGTAAACTTAAAGAAGATCAACAAGAATCCTCAAGTGACTTTGATTCTTCAAGTACTAGTTGGGGATCGAATTGAGTATAAGGTGACGAACAAAGGTAACTCAAAATCTTTCTCAAAGGTCAAAGCCTTCTTTACCTTAGAGCTTAAAGAAAAAGGAATTGATGCAGCGAAAGATGCGATGAGTAAAGTTCTGAAGCTGAAGATTTCAAATTATGGTGTTTTTTTGTGGGGCATCTCTTGATGCTGATTTAGCCCCGATTTAGGAGGTAAGTTCTTCAAGCTATTGACATTAAATAAACGATGATTGGGAGGCAACCCACTATTTGGTGTTTTAGATTAGTTATTTTTTATTTTTGAGTCAATCCAAATTTAGGTTACTAACTTAATTATTTTCAGTTGTGAGTTTAAAAAGTGTTTCAGAAAATTTCATAGCAAAGCTGGTCGAATATATAGATCAATCAATCCGTCCATAGATCAATCGATCCATGACAATGGTCATGAGAACGTTATTAGAGATCGATCGATCTCTCTATGGATCGATCGACCCGTCGTTATTTAGAAGCCACTTGATCTTTTTCTTAGGTAAGTTCCGACATTTACATTGAACTCATGATTTTTATCATTTAGTCTGGTCTTATTTACTTCTCTTGGATTTAGTTTCACACTAGGACGGTGTGACTTAAGTCTGGGGAGGGTATATAGCTACTAACCATATTTTTAGTCTTTTTGGATTTTTCACCAAAATGATGAAAATATTTTGTTTTCATTTAGTCGAGTTTAGTCGAGTCGAAGGAACAATGACCATAATATATGATGATTATTAGCCTTGTGTGAGTTTAGAATTGATTTTTATTTGATTACTGACTTAGATTAACTGTTTCATTTAGGATTATAATCCCATTGATTAATTGATATGCTTTTGAAAGTTCTGGTCTTTTGGATTGTTGATGACTTGATGCTAGCTCTACTTTGTTATGACTTAAATTGATATGAAATTTTCTTATCTATGGTGTTGGAATACTTTGAGCTAGGTATTTTTTTCTCCAGCCCTATGTAAAACCAACCGTTTTTTCAGTATGATTCTAATCCCCTTTTCTTTCCCTTCAATAAAAAATGATACAAAAAGGATTGAAAGCGTGATCTAGAAATCCGTAGTCAATCCCAGAAAAAAAAACCGTCTACTAAAAAAGGAGAAGCAGTAAAAAAAAATGAATAAAGAAGTGAGAAAAGGAGAAGGAAAGGACGGATCCGAAGTGGTTCGATGCTCGAATTGGTATGGGGATCCTGAATGACGGATACTCTAGCGCATTGTCGATACCCCATAGGTAAGAACGCACCTTTTTGAACTTAACTGAATCTACTGAGCTGGTTGATATGACTTGATAGTTTGATTGATTAAGATTTAGAGTAGAAAGCATGTTGTTAGTTAGGTGGCGGTAAACAGTCTATTTGCATTGGTTGTCTAGGATTAATGTCTTTTAGTTTTTGATGTCTGAATTTAGGGTTGCTGAGATTCTGAGAGTTCTTGTGTGGTCCTTTTCAAACTCTTCTCTGGATTTGGTTTTTGCTTTACTTGAGGACAAGAAAAGATTTAAGTCTAGGGGAGTTGATATCACTCGGTTTTAATGCTTTATAGTGGGTATTTATACTTGCCATTTGGCATTATCCAAGTGTTTTCTTTGTAGTTTTGGCATGTTTTCAGGATTTTAGGTTTTCGGTACGTTTTGGAGCAAAAAGATGGATTTGAGCACAAATGGATACAAATAGGCATATGCAGATACAAAGTCCGTCAGAAGGGTCGAACAGTTTCCAATGTTTGAAGATGTTCCCATGGATGGATTGAGCCTAAATTTGGAGAAGAATTCTGAACTCTTTTCTTTTTAATATATTGAATTGGTTTTAGAATGTGTTCTTCTTTGATTATGCTTCGAGTTAACTTAGCTATGTCTTAATAGTTCTCTGGTTAGGTTTTAAAGTTTCCCAGGGAAATTATACTGGGTATTTATACTTGCCATTTGGCATTATCCAAGTGTTTTCTTTGTAGTTTTGGCATGTTTTCGGGATTTTAGGTTTTCGGTACGTTTTGGAGCAAAAAGATGGATTTGAGCACAAATGGATACAAATAGGCATATGCAGATACAGAGTCCGTCGGAAGGGTCGAACGGTTTCCAATGTTTGAAGATGTTCCCATGGATGGATTGAGCCTAAATTTGGAGAAGAATTCTGAACTCTTTTCTTTTTAATATATTGAATTGGTTTTAGAATGTGTTCTTCTTTGATTATGCTTTGTGTTAACTTAGCTATGCCTTAATAGTTCTCTGGTTAGGTTTTAAGGTTTCCAAGGGAAACCATGTTAATTATTAGGGTTTGATAATATATTGGATTTGTTAGGTTCTTAGTCGAGATTTGTTACTATTGAATGAATTAAACTGGCCATTTAGTTCATTGATATTAGATTGATAAAAACAAAGGGATTTGGTTTAGAGATCTGACCTAGTCTAGATGAGTAAGTGCCTTTGCTTGCGGGAGTATTGTCTTAGGGGCTTATGAACATATCAAATCTGAATTATATTGCACATTTGAATCATATAAATATGGCGGGAGTTTTTCTATAGTGATTTAAACATAGGGATCTAATACTTCGGGAGAAGATTAGTCTACTGTTGTCTTTTGAGTTGGGAACTATTCTCAAAGAAAATCTTGCATGTTAACCTTGACTTTTAACCTAAATACCCGTGGAATTCCCTATTGCCTAGCGCTTTTGTTATTTGCTTTACTATCGTTTTTACTTTATTGTTATTGTTACTTTCTAATCACAACCATTACTTTTATCTGTTCTTAGCTTAATTCGATTTTAAACTGAGTGTCGTACATGCTTGGTCTCTGTGGATTCGATCTCTCTTATACTACTGAATTTGCTATGCACTAACAGTGAATATATTTGGGTTAACACCTGAGTGTATCACTCTTAGTGTCTCAAAACATGTTCTTTCTAATTTTCTTAATCCCATGATAACATAAACACAAAATTCGGTAGTAGTCATGATGCTAAGCAACTTGCAGTTATATGTTTTGGCTAAACTATATACATAGTGATCATAGATACAGTCAGCTTACACTAAACATTACAAATAAATTAGATTCACTGCCCATAGCAGCTGACTCCCCTCTACAACCAATGCCAGCTTTGGGGACCTCCCTAGATCTATGCCCGTTATCAGCTTGCATCGGTTTTTTGCTGTACAAAAATTCTTCTGATTAATTTCAGAAAAGAAGAAAAATAAACATCATTCATCTTGTGTTATAAATCTTGCCTTACGATAAAGAGAATACTATAATTTTAAAAGAAATAAAACTCATAAAGAACCCAATGCTTATTTTATTCTAAATCGTAAAGGCTTAAGCCCAAACAATGTTTCGATAAAGACATGATATTTTATGACGATCACATATTGCTTTTGTGAAATCTGTAGTTGTGGAAGTACCTCAAGATCTGTTGTTCTGTATTTTCCTTCGGCTATGGTATTTGTAAGATCGCTCTATGGATCTGTTTTGCTTGCTTATTGAGCATCAAGTGACGTAACATCATCACTCCACTAAGCCGTTGGATTTGCCAAGTTCTACAAGAAGAAGAAGAAAGACTGAACAACTGTGGCTGCAATCACTCTCTAACTTTGGTGCATATATATATCCTTAATCATACGTTAAACGCTAGATTGGGTTCAATTGAAATGGTGAAAGTTTACATGCTCTATGTTTCAAGGACTAACCTTTCCAGGTATATTTTCCCCAATATTACAATTGTTATAGAAACTTACGGTGATTAGCTCATAATCATAATAAACAATATATTATCGAAAATGAAAGGAATCAACGTTTCATGAAAGAACAACACAGTGAACAAAGAACAAATCAGAAAGTTAATTTGTTATCTTGTAGTATAAATCATAATATTAACGTTTCATGTGATTGGACTCAGCAAAATCAATTAATTATCTATAATGAAAGAACATAAGCATGTGAATAAGCTAATTGAAGGGCTTTTGTATTACGGGATGTTGTAATAATCATCAAAGTCATGTTTAATATTAAAATTTCAATGAGGGAAGAGGAGAGTGCGAAGATGTCAAACTGAAAACAATGACTAGAAGAAATTTAAATCAATTTTGACATTAAGCAAAGAAAGAGAATAACCTGATTAAGATGGTGTCTTTAGTGAGGTTACGGGACTCCAAAAAATGAATATGACTTGGGAGAATATTGGTTTTCTGGAATTTTCCTATCAGACTGCTTAAGTTCGCCATGGTTGTAGTAGATACGCCGGTGGTGAAAATTGATAGTAGGATTTTTACGTATCAAATCCTATTACACTATCATGTCATTGCAGTATAATAGGTGTCCATCTAATCATGTGAGATTGTTAACCACTCTAGATGCAATCAGGTCTACTAATTCAAGTCAAGTAAATTAAAAGGGGTGAACTAACAGTCTTAAACAAACAGAACAAACTGGAAGTAAAAACACATGATATGAGAACTACAATGCATCAATAAAGGGTTAAAGAGTAAGCAGCACGTAAACTAAACAGCAAAGAGAAAATGGTACTAAAATTCAATCAAATGAAACAGTTCCTGGGGATAGGGGTAATTGATCAATGATCCCCCTTAATCTACCTAGATGCCCAACATACCTCAAACAAGAGCTAATCCCTAGACAACAGATTAAGAAACAAACAAATTCAATCTCTTGATAGATGATCTCAAACTAAGCAATATTCAGACCTAACTCACGTTAACGGAACACTACCTAGCAGGCATAAAGAAACAATTTGTTCAAGTCAATAAACACCCTAAACAACCAGTCTTTTGGGTTAGGAATGTAAATCTCTGAAATCACCTTGTTCAAACATTTCATCAGACACCTTCTCGGTGTGGAAATGCCTAAGATCATATTTTAATTGATCAGAGAGAAATGGGCATTAAGAACAATAAAACATAAGGGAAAATAGGCAATCAACCTTAAACATCTAGGAAAAACAAGGGTTCAACACTAATCTACCCCATCCTCAAAAACCTGGGAAACTACTCACTACTCATGGTGATCACGAAATTAGAAAACTCAGAAAAAGAAACTATTAAACGAATCATCAGGATCAAAAGTCAAACTATGAAAAACAGTAAGAACAAAAACCCAGAAAACAACAAGAACAAAAACCCAGAAAACTACAAGAACAAAACCCAGAAAATGGTGATCAAAACCAGAAAATGAAGTGAAAGATCAACATGCACAAGATATTCGTGAGCCTAAAGCTAAAACAAACATAAATAAGAAGAAATTATAAACTGAAACTTGATTAAATGACATATATTGGTTTGATCAACAAGAACATTCAAAAGCAAAAAACAAAGAGAAAAACTTAAAAGAAGAACATAAAATAAAGCTTAGGTTCAAATCAGACTGGGTCAAATCAAGCTCGAGTCAGGGTCATGTTGGGCTTGATGTGAGATCGATCTACCTACATCAAGTCGGAGACTTGGCGTGATCGATTCAAGACTTAAGTCATTGAATCGGGATGTTCGGGTCGTCGAGTCGGGATTATCGGGTCATCGAGTCGGGATTCTCGGGTCATCGAGTCGGGATTCTCGGGTCATCGAGTCAGAAGTGGTCGAGTCATCGAGTTATGCTCAACGTGGGGTTAAGTTGGACTCGACGTGTGGTCGAGTTGGATCTGCCTTGAATACTTGGCGTGATGATCGAGCTCGGTGAAGATATCAAGCCGAGTGGCTGTGTGATCGAGCTACCTTTATCGAGCTTGGGGATTGGCCGGATGAAGACTTGGCTCGATGAGGTTTGGCCGGCTGGTCGAGTGGGACTCGAGGTGACATCGAGCCGCATGATCGAGTCCGCATGATCGAGTCCGCATGATCGAGTCCTTTCTTTTTCAACCCAACTCCAACACCCAGAATCAAACCCCACCTAGTCCTATCTAGTCCAAAAGGTGTGAACTAGAACTACATGAGATTTCATTCATGTCAGTTCAAACCTAACACTTTCTACCAAGCTCATTCCATAAAAAAATCTAAACTCAGTAATTTATAAATGGCTTTAAAAAAGGCAAGGTTCAAGGGCGGAGAGCCGCTTTGGATTAACAAGAGTGGTAAAACGGTAGAAGATAATCCAAATATGTATATACTACTCATGAGTTTAAATCCAGTGCATAAACATGATAATTAAATGTCAAGTTTAGTTTCCAATTAGTAGAAATAAATTTCATATCATAGCATGCTTAAGAAATGCAAGGATCATGCAATTTCACATTCCAAGTATGGTGCAGTCTTAGTTCAGAATTAATCAGAATGCATTAGAAAACTAATAACCAGGGCATTGACACTACCTAAGGAAACATCATACTTACAAGGTTGCTATCATCATAGTTCCCTATGCAATTGACAAACTTAAACACAATCCTAACAAGCTAATGCAACTACATGATCACTCTGTTTTTTAAAACGATTTAAAAAATTTCAAATTTTTATGGTTTTTCTATGCCTTAGATACTATGCATAATTGAAGTTCAAGAAAACAAACACAAACACAAACTTCATTAGATAGATATCCCATAAACCCTCCCCCAAACTTAAATTACATAGTCATTTGTGTAATTCAAAATTTTCAGGAGAATTTAGGGGAAAGACAGAAAACAAAAGCATGAACACACAGAAACATACATAAGAAGAAAATATAAACAAATGAAAATGCAGCGGATCATACAATGCTTGTGTGGAGATGGACCCCAGTTATCATGAGTTTGGGAGTTGGACGAATCTTGATCGAGGGAGAGGTTTGAAAGGTTATCAGAAAATGATTCTAGGTGTGTCATTGATGAAAATATGTCCCTTGTGTTGGAGGTGTCGTGGATGAAAGGAAAAATTCTCATTTCTTTTGAAAGTGGTATGCCTGTTGTTTGGATTAGGAAGATTGCCTACGTGTTGTTCGATGCCCTGAACTGATAGCAGAATTGAGCATCCATGTTCCCTACTGTAAACTGAACCTCCTTTAGGTAATCGATATCCATTAGCCTTGGTGTCCAGACATTTCTTCTGAGCAGTTCCTGAGTATACTGAACGATAGGTGTTATCCACCCTCTGATTTTTAATTGAGGCATCATCCTTCCTCTTGTGCTCCAATTAGGTTCCTTGAATTTCAACAATTGTTGCAGGAATATCTTTAGAGAGCATGGTTTCGCTTCAAAGACAGTATGTAATAATATCTGGGTTTGCAAAGTGTTACAGACATGTCGATCGATGCCAAACGCAGGAAATCCATATCCTCTGCTAAGATAGTGTTGGTGTCCCGCCTACAGAAAAATGAGTTGGCGATAATTTGGTGTACATATCTAACCACTGGATGGTGGATGCACGAACTCTTGGTTTGCACTACGTTGAATTCCTTGGACCCTATCATATCCCAAATGTGTTTGATCTCGTCTGGAACACTTTCAAATACATTCGGTTGAAACCTCTTGCATTGGAATCCATAAATAGCTCCCAATTAATCGAAAGTGAACTTGTGAGTTTTACCACTTAACTCCTGGAAGGTAATAAAGCATCTTCCATTCTCATCACCTTCCCTTCCCTTAGAATAGAACACTTCCAAAGAAGCCAGAAACATGCATGTTGATTTCTGGTGAGCTTCAAAACTCTATTGTAAGCACACTTGATATCCCCATATTCTCTAATATGTCTTTGACTTGTTCAAGGATACCTAGGGTTCCCAAGGTTTCTTCATCCGGGAATGTTGACTATGCGAAATTGACTTGCATCAGCGTCCTGTAAATATCTTCAACTGAAGGTCCACTTGAACTGCTTGGCATTCCTCTGCTCGACATGATGACTTCTGTAAAGAAAAACAAAGAAGTTAGAGAAGTTCAAATGTTCTATGTGAATACGTATTGAGGCTAATCTTGTTTGAGGCCTGAAGGACCCTAAAAACGCATTGAGAATTTAGAGAGTCAAACCAGGGGTTTTTAAACCTTCAGAACAGAATTTCAAAGAGCGAGTTTCAAATACAACCTAAAAAAATCATAAAGTTTATAAGTTTGAGAGTTAAAAGCCGAGTGATTGTGCTTCAATTTTTTGTAAAAATCTATAGTGTCTTGAAACTTCAGGAAAATCGATTGAATCACCCAATAAGTGCAAGAGCAAAGTTTTTATGAAGGAAATTCTGAGAGTAGAAATGAAGAGAGAAGTGAACTCCCTTTAATAGAAAATGTTTGAAAGTTATGTGTGGTGGAGATGTGAAGTTGAAAACATGTGGAGGAACTGTTTTCCTTGGAGTAATGATTCAAGTCTTGAAAACCCTTGTGGAAGAGAAATAAAGTGGTAGAATCTTTTGGAAAGTTGGAGAGGATACTCCTTTTTCTCCACGTGGTGTGGGTTAGGAGTGTTAGGAAAAAGTGTTGATCATTAGTGGAGTGTTGGCCAAGTGGGAAGAAAATGAGTTGATGTGTTGGATACTCCCTTTTCTTCATGGCGTGCAAGCAATTGTACTCGGTTCGATCAAGTAAGTAGTTGGGCTCGACCACATCTGAAGTTGGGATCGACCATATCTTAAGTTGGGTACACCACATCTGAAATTGGACTCGACCAACTTTGTCCCGGCTTGATGTACCCTTGTTTCGGACTCGATCAAAAGTTTTCTTCGTTCAAATATTTTTCGGCCCGGCTCGATAAAGTATCTCAAGGACTCGATCAAACGACTTTTCCAATTCGATGTGAAATTTGATGTACTCAAACAAAAATGTCCATTTTGTGGACTCGGGTCGAGGTAATTTGCTTTGGTCTTGACCGTCAAAATTATTTTTTCTGGCTCGATCACGTAAAACGTGATGTGCCCAAAGCTAAAATTACCAAAAAATTCCTTGGGCTTGTTATGGCCAAGTTAACTCTACCTTCCTCTTTTCCCTACGCCAGGTGTTTGCATCATGATCTATGGTTCCTAATACACCCAAAACCAAATAAGAACTTAAATGCGTAAAAAGAAAAACTGAACATGAATTTAAAAGAAATACATTAGGTACAAGGATAGACATGGGACTTTCTCCCAAGTTAGTTTGTTTAAAGTCACTAAGTTTGACTTCCTGTTTAAAATTTATTGATTAAGACGGTTTTCCAAGGAAAACCGAGGTTCCTTCTGAAATGACTATTCAGCCAGATAAGGTTTTACCTTTTGACCATTTACTGTGAATTCTTCTCCAAACTTGGCAATGAGGTGATGGCACTAGAATTTCTTTGATCGAGAATGGGCCAGACCACTTTCACTTCAGATTATTTGGAAATAGTTTGATTCTTGAATTGAAGAGGAGCACTCGATCCCCAACCTTAAAGTCCTTAACTGAAATATTTTTGTCATGGAAGGCTTTGGTTCTTTCTTTATAAACTTTCGAACTCTCATAAGCTTCAAGTCGAATCTCTTAAAGTTCATGAAATTTCATTTCCCTCTTTTCTTGAGCTGCTTTGAGATCGAAATTCAGGAGTTTGGTTGCTCAGAGTGCCTTGTACTCAACTTCCACAAGTAAATGGCATGCTTTCCCATAGAGGATCTGGAAGGGTGTGCACCCTATTGGTGTCTTGAAGGCTGTCCTATAAGCCCATAGTGCATCATCAAGTTTGGTTGACTAGTCTCTCCTTGCAGTTCCCACAACCTCTGCCAGAATAGCCTTAATATGTTTGTTGGAGACTTTAACTTGTCCACTGGTTTGGGGATGATAAGGCGTTGCCACCTTGTGTTTCTCTCCATACTTTTCAACAGATTTTCAAACACCTTTATGATGAAATGAGATCCACCATGACTTATGACCACTCTTGGTACATCAAACCTGGGAAATATCTTACTCTTGAATAATTTAAGAATCACCCTTGCATCATTGATTGAACATACAACTGCTTTAAACCATTTGGAGACGTAGTCAACTGCCACCATAATGTAGTTGTTACTGAATGAAGGAGAATTGAAAGGACCCATGAAATCTATACCCCAAACGTCAAACACTTCAACCTCCAGGATTGGGTTATGAGGTATTTCATTTCTTCTACCAATACCTCTGGTTGTCTAACAAGGGTCACACTTGGAAATGAAGTTATGTGTGTCTTTGAACATAGTTGGCCACCAAAGATCGGCTTGCAAGATCTTCTGCACATTCTTAAATGTTGCAAAGTGTCCTCCATAAGTGGAACCATGAAAATGTTCCATAACTCCTCTCACTTCTTCTCCAGCTATGCATATTCTGAACAATCCATCTAAACTTTTCTTGTAGAGAAAAGGGTCATCCCAGTAGTAGTGATTCACATCACTTAGGAACTTCTTCTTCTTCTTATACGCATCAAAGTCTTCAGGTATTGCTCCATAACTCTTGAAGTTGACCAAATCTGCATACCAAGATATTGCTCTTGTGGTTACCACTTCTGCTTCTAGAAAGTAGCAAGTGTGGTTCATCATCAATTGTTCCTCAGGCATGGAATCATCAATTGGAACTGATTCATCAATCCTCATTCTAGATAATTGGTCTGCTACTCCATTTTTGATCCCCTTTTGTCTACTATCCCCATATCAAATTCTTGCATTAATAGGATTCATCTCAATAACCTTTGTTTAGTATCCTTATTTGCATAGATATACCTTAATGTTGTATGATCCGTGTAGACTATAACCTTTGAACCCACCAAGTAGCTTCTGAATTTTTCAAATGCGAAAACAACTACTAGCAACTCCTTCTCTGTTGTGATATATTTTTCTTAAGCATCATCCATGGTTCTACTATTTTCTGCCCCAATACTGCTCCAACTGCATAGTCATACGTGTCGCATATGATCTCAAATGGGTAATCCCAGAGTCGAAGTCAAACTTAGTTTCCTTGCACAACAGTCTTGTCAAAGGCATAGTTATCTTCAAAAAGTCCTTGATGAATCTTCTATAAAACCCTACATGACCCAGAAAACTCTTGACATCTTTCACCTTCCTTGTGGTTGTAGTTGCATCATAACATCGACCTTTGCTTTGTCCACCTTTATCCCTTTCTCAGAGATCTTGTACCATAAGATAATTCCTTCTCTTACCATGAATTAACACTTCTCCCAATTCAGAACCAAGCGTATTTCCTCGCACCTGGTGAGTACCTTGCACAAATTAAACAAACAGGAGGATAAGGAAGGTAGCAGGTGCATTGCAAAGGTCAAACGGCATTCTTCTATATGCAAAACTTCTGTATGGACATGTGAAAGTGGTTTTTCCCTGATCTTGGGGTTGAATAGGGATTTGAAAGAATCCACTATACCCATAAAGGAAACAGTAGTAAGGGTGATTCGCTAGTCGTTCTAACATTTGGTCAATGAAAGGCAATGGCAAATGATCTTTCCTAGATGCATCATTCAACTTCCTATAATCAATGCATATTCTATGTTCATTGATGGTTCGTGTAACACCCCGTTTCCGGTCAACCCCCTTTGACCAGAAACGAGGTTATTACGCCTTTCTTGAAATTTAACTCAGTCGAACCACGGAAACATAC
>OVBE01011776.1:0-13899 GCA_900406425.1 Iberis pinnata
CATCAATGACCTCATCCGACCACAACTTCCAAGAAGCTCATGCACCAGTTCTCATACTCAGACTCAAGGACTTATACGGAGGTCCAAACCAGGGGGAGTAGTGTGTGGTGTACTCTTTTTCCTTCACTACGGTTTTGTCCCACTGGGTTTTCCTAGTAAGGTTTTAATGAGGCAACATTAAGCACACTACAAGCTCGAGATGGTTATGACATCCAAGGGGNTATAATAGGCGGCCATGATATATGTATATATAGACCTATTGGTCGATCATTATCAGTAAGAAGTTAATACTTTTACAATATATATATATATATAATGTTAGTGGGTATAAATGGATATCCATTTAAAAATAATGAACAACTATTTAATAATTAGGTTTTAAAAAAGTATTCAATTAAAACCTATAAAATTTGGATCTCTTAAATGGAGTTTTTTTTTAAATCAGGGACATGTTTAGACTCACTAATTTTGTATCCATATCAACATCACTAATCCCAAAGCTCAAAACCTAACAACGCCATGAAAACCTGGGAATAGAGATAAACTTTTAAAAAATGGAGATTTAACAAACTGATCATGCAACAATAGTAATAACAAAATATCCAAAGCTTAAAATCTAACAAAATCATTAAAGAGAGAAAAAGTTGGAAACCTGAAAGAGTAGAGATTGATAGTTACCCGAAGACCGTTAGAGAGAATAGAAGGAGTGATCAATTCGAACTTGGATAGAAGCCTATCGTAAGTTGCCTGATCAGATAGAACCATGTCGTTCACCTTCTCCTTTCGTTTTCCTTTGCTCCACTTCTGTTGAAACAAGTTAAACAAATAAAAACAAAAAACCAACGAGATTTGGCAAGAAATGGAATCCACCCAACACATGAACACAGAGATCAAGGAACTGATATGATTTAAACCAAAAAACGACCTTCTATTAGTAAAGTAGAATGTAATTCTCATTAATCAATAAAGAACTCAAGTGAGGGTTCATATACACAGTGTAATTATCTAACTACTCTTTAACATCTTCTAACTAACTTTAAGAAACTATACACTAATAGTTCCCCTCAAGATGGTAAGATGGTGTTAAGATGTTTTATCTTTATAAAATCTTTCTTGAATATGAGCGTATTAAAAAGAGTAGGATAAGAGATTTTGTGAGACAATCTGCAAGTTGTTTCTCGAATCAGGCCCGAGCCTGAGCACATATCTATAACACATAGGTATTGGGCCTCACTATTTTTCTAGAAGATGAATGTGTTGTTTTGAGTGAGGAAAAAGCCTTTATAATAGGTTATTTCCTCAAAACTAAAAATCAAGCTCTAGTTTCTCTTCAAACAAGGTTGGATCAATTTCAAGAGTATGAGAAGACTTTTGGGTTCTTGTTTGACATAAGAAAGTTAAAATCAGCAAGTGATAATAGCTTAAAGACATCATGTATCAACCTTGACTTTCTCTTATGCATGAAGCATATTCAGATAATAATGAGAATAATTTATTCCTTGAAATCAAGGTCCTTAGAGAAACTCTTCCAAAGAATATCAAAAAGAATGTTAAAGTGTTGGATTTTTTGAAAGGATTTAAGGATTATTATTTAAATACATGGGTTGCCGGCATGATAATGCTAAGGGTGTTGGTTTCAGTTGCCTCGGCCGAAAGAAGCTTTTCAAAACTGAAGTTGATAAAGTCTTATTTACGGTCAACAATGTAACAAAAAATGTTAAATAGATTAGCTATGTTATCAATTGAAAAACATGGTTAAACACCTTGATTATGAAAGTTTCATGGATGAATTTGCAGGAAAAATGCAAGAATATCTCATTTCAAGAAACATTAAATCGTTATTAGTTTTGAAGATATGTATTTTTGAATTCATAAAACAATTTTATTTGCGTTTTAATTAGTTAGAACCTCATATTTCATTATGTATTAGGTCTCAGATTTCTCAGGAACGACCTTGTCTCGAATGAAACAAGTAATGTCTTGAGTAATGCAACAAGCAACTTCTCATGAACAAAGTGACATTGAGCTTCAATATGTTTAGTTCTATCATGAAAAGCTGAGTGATATTACTCGGTTTTAATGCATTTTAGTGGATGTCTATTATTATACATTGTCCGAACGTTGCAAGTTTTGGTATATTTTCAAATTTTCAGGTGTTCGGGTCGATTTGGATTCAAAGCACTGATTTTCAGCGTTTTTGGATGGAATTTGGCTAACTAAAGAAATGAGAGATGAATTTGGTCTTGGATTGATCAAAATGAAGAATTGAAGCCATAGAGAGGTCAGTGCGATCGGTTCAGACTTAGACCGGTCGGTCCAAACATCCAGAAAGAAACAGAAGAGATAAACCGATCGGTCCTCATAGTTGATCTCCTCATGTTGGTCAGTCTCCCCTGCTTGTATCTGAACTTGTTCTTCATCACTTATGGAATGAATCTGTTGTTGTTGTACAAGAAGTAACCTGTCCAACTTGTCATTTAAAGCTTTGAGATCCTTCCTTGTCTTTTCATCCGTCTCAGAGCTACCACGAGGTGTGCGATCATAATCTTCATTATAGATTCCATCTGATTGAGCTAGATTATCCACGAGTTCCCAACCATCCTCAACACTCTTGTTCAGGAAGTTCCCATTGCTTGCTGTATCAAGTAACATCCTGATCTTGGGGAGAGCCCCTCTATAGAGAGTACTAAGGAGGGATGCCTTGCTGAATCCATGGTGTGGGCATTGTAACGTGTACCCTTTGAACCTCTCCCAAGCTTCACAAAATGTCTCAACATTCTTCTGTGAAAAACTAGAGATGTCATTTCGAAGTCTAGCCGTGTGTTGGAGAAGAATTTGGCAAGAAATGCCATCTTGCAGTCATTCCAGGAGGTGATGGAATTCTGAGGAAGAGACTTCTCCCAGTGGCGGGCTTTGTCACCCAAAGAGAAAGGGAAAAATCGAAGTTTGAAAGCGTCTTCACTAACCCCGTTTATCTTCGTGAGACTGCAGAGCCTGTCAAACTCGTCAAGATGATCTATGGGGTCCTCCATTGGCAGTCCATGAAATTTTTTCCCTTGAACCATGGCAATCAAGCTATGCTTGATTTCAAAGTTGTTGTTGTTCACGGCTGGTGGGAAAATCCCTTGGCGGTGAGTGTGAGTATTGGGTGCATCCCCAGCACCGATGGTACGCTGTTTGTTTTGATCGTTTTTGTCTGCCATTTGTAAATCCAACCTCCGTAAGTGTTCCAAGCGTTCTAGTTTTCTTCTTTCACGAGTGTATTCCCGTTCAAGTGCTCTAATATCGTCAACGAGTGGAATTAGGTCGGTTGGTCCTCTACTCCGCAGGTTCATACNATCCAAATGGGTGCAGACATTAACCACTCTAGATGCAAAAGGATTCTACTAATTCAAGTCAAACAAGAAGAATGGGTTTTACTAACAATTCCTAAACAAACAAACATGCATAAAATAACCAGGACATGAAATATTACATGCATAAAAGAAAACTAAGGAAAACAGCAAGTTAAGTAAAAACAGGGAATAAAATGAAGGGTAAAATGAAATCAAAGGGGGACAGTTCCTGAGGATAGAGGTTATTGACTGGTAATCCTTCCTGATTCTCCCAGACGCCTAACATACCTCAATCAATGAGTTATTCTCTAGACAGCAGATTCATAAGCAACCAAGTTCAATCTCTTGATAAATGATTTCAAGTAAAGCAATCACCAGACCTAACTCTCGTTAACGGTACACTACTAAGCAGGCATGAGCAATCAATTTACTAAAGCCAATAAGCACCCTAAACATCTAATTTCTTAGGCTAGGATATGCAAATCTATGAAATCACTATGTTCAGGAATTTCATCATACACCTTTTGAGTGCGGAAATGCCCAAGTTCAGATTTCAGTTGATCAGAAGGAAATCAGCATGAAGGACAGTGAAACAGAAGGGAACTAACAACAATCACCTTAGGAAAATAGGGGAAAACAGGATATCAACACCAGACTACCACATCCTCAGGAACCTAAAGGAACTACTCACTACACATGGTGGGTTTTAAAGTAGGAAAACAGGAAAACGAAAATGCTAAGGAAGACATTATGATCAAAAGTCAAAGTGTGAAGAACAACAAGAACACTAAGCAGAAAACTTGATGAGCCAAGCTAAAACCCTAAGATGCAAAAGATGAGGATGATGAACACAAAGAACTTCAACCCAGAAAAATAGAACATATGCTGAAACAGAACACAAAACCCAGAAAAATAGAGTAAAAAGATGAACAGAACTCAAAACCCAGGAATTATGATCAAGGTAAAAATGTGATTAAAGATGGAAATCAGAAGATCAACAAGCACAAGATGGATAACAACCTTAAACTAAACAAGAAAATGAAGAAATCAAAGGCTAAACAAGATTTTTATAAGAAATCAGAGTTTCAACATCAAGAACATCATCAAGAACAAAGAGAGAAAATAAACCTAAGACTCAAACCTAAAATGACAAAAATAAAGCTTAACCCTGAAAAGAGGCAAGTTTGGGGTTTATATAGTGTTTCAGAAAAAAACCTAAAAAACTCTAAAAGATAAAACGTAATGATTGGCCTTGATCTTTAAATCTGGTTTGTGCAGGAATGTTCTGAAACTTTCTCTGATAGAGTTGGTGAGCTGCTTGTCCGAGGTGGAAATGAGGTGGTGGCTCGACGTGATGCTGGCTTGACGAATGATGGATTCCGCCTCGATGACGTGAAGAAGTGTGGCTCGACGTACATGAAGAAGTGGCTCGGCGTGGTGGTGAAGTGATCGAGCCAAAGTATGTTTATGATTGAGCCAAAATATACTTGCGATCAAGCCGTGTAAAAAATAAGATCGAGGTGAAGAAGATGGCGCGATCGAGCTGTGATCGAGCCAGGTTCGAGCTGTGATCGAGCCGAGCTGGAGATGTGATCGAGCTGGGCTGGAGCTGTGATCGAGCTGGGCTCGAGCTGTGGTCGAGCCGGGCTGAAGCTGTGATCGAGCTGGGCAGCTCGAGCTGTGATCGAGCTCTGATCGAGCTGGGCTCGAGCTGTGGTCGAGCCGGGCTTAAGCTGTGATCAAGCCGGGTGATCAAGCTGGGCAGCTCGAGCTGTTATCGAGCCGGGTGATCGAGCTGTTATCGAGCCGGGTGATCGAGCTGTTATCGAGCCGGGTGATTGAGCTGTCTTGGCCTCGTCGAATCCGGCTCGGAGTTGGCTTTTCCTTCTCCTTTTCCAAAATTGTCATATTGTTTTGAGAACTCCCTAAAAACCTGAAATAACTCCAAAATGCACATGTATGCAAGTGCTAATGCAAAACTTCCTAAACATGCTAATTTACTAAAAAATTCCTAGGAATGCAACATATTGACATATAAATGATCTTAAAATAACAGAAAATGACTTCTAAAAACCACTAAAATGCAGAGACATCAAGTAACTTATCCAACTTCTCACTCAGAGATTTGAGGTCCTTCTCTGTTTTGGCATCAGAAGCAGTGTTTCCCCATGGAGTGCTATCATAGTCGTCAATGTAGTTGCCTTTGGAATGTGCTAAGTTCTCCACTAGCTCCCAACCATCATCAACAGCTTGGTTCATGAAGCTCCCATTGCTTGCTATATCAAGTAACATCCTGATCTTTTGGAGAGAACCTCTATAGAGAGTACTAAGGAGGGATGCATTGTTGAATCCATGGTGTGTGCATTGCAACGTGTCCCTTTAAACCTCTCCCAAGCTTCACAGAATGTCTCAACATTCCTTTGTGAAAAATCAGATATGTTATTGCGAAGTCTAGCCATTCTTGACTAAAATTTGGCAAGAAATGTCGTCTTGCAGTCGTTCCAGGAGGTGATGGAATTCAGAGGAAGGGACTTTTCCCATTAGTGAGCTTTGTCACCCAAAGAGAAGGGAAAGAGACGTAACTTGAATGCGTCCTCACTCACACCATTAATCTTGGTGAGACTGCAGAATCTATCAAACTCGTCCAGGTAGTCGAGTGGATCCTTCATTGGTAATCAATGGAACTTATTCCCCTGAACCATAGCTATCAAGTTGTGCTTGATCTCAAAAATATTGTTCTGTATAGCAGGAGTGTTGATTTCATAGCGTTGTGTGTGAATGTTCAGGTTGTTACCCGCACCAATGGTCTGCTGATTAACGTCGTTAATGTTCTCCATGTGCAAGTAAAACACCTGAAATACACTAACAAGGGGAAAACAGAAATCAGTAAAGTAAAAGAAAGAATCTTGATCTCAAAAGATCCAAAATCCATAATTTAGCAAACAAACACCCAAATGGCAACGACGCCAAATTGATAGTAGGATTTTTTCTATGTATCAATCCCTTACACCACTATCCTGGTCATTGTAGTATGTAAGGTTATCAATCCAAATGGGTGTGATACTAGCAGACTAGATGCAATGCATGCTTCTAAGTCAAGCAAATATGAAAAGGGGGTGTTTCTAACAAGTCCTAAGTGAAAAGAGAATGCATAGAACTAAAAAGGCATAAACAGAAACAAACATGCATAAAAAGCTAAAAAGGATAAAAGGTAAAAACAGAGGAAAAGCAAAAAGGGTAAAGATGAAATCAAGTGTAAAGCAGTTCCTAAGGACAAGGGTAATCGACTAGAGATCTATCCCGATCTACCTAAGCACCTAACATACCTCAAACAATGAGCTATTCCTAGACAGTAGATTCATATGCAACCAAGTCCAATCATTTGATAAATGGAATCAACCTAAGCAATTACCAGACCTAACTCTCGTTAATGGTACACTACCTGGAAGGCATGAAGAACCAACCTACTAAAGCCAATAAGCACACTAAACATCTAACTCCTTAGGCTGAGATACAGATCCTAAGCATCTAAATCGTTAGGCTAGGATGTAAATCTCTGAAATCACCATGATCAGGCATTCCATTGAACACTTTTCGGGTGCTGGAATGCCCAAGATCAGATTTCAATTGGTGTGAAAGAAATCAGCATTAAGAACAATGAAACAGAAGGGATCTATATGCAAACAAGCTTAGGTGCTAAGCTAAGATCAGAACATCAACCCTAGTCTACCTCATCTTTAGGAACTTAAGGAAACTATTCACTACTCGTGGATATGAAAGCAGGAAGAACATAAATCATAACCTTAAAGCCAAACATCATGATCAAATGTCAAACTATGAAGAACAACAAGAACTCAAACCCAGAAAATAAGAACAGCAATGAAACAGTAACAAACCCAGAAAATGATCAAGGCTAAAACAGAAGATTAAAATCTTAAAAACTTAGATCAATATACACCAGATAGATCACAACCCTAAACTATGCAAAAAAGTAAAGAAAACAAAAGATTATCATTAAACTTAAAAAGAAATCTGGGTTTTACACCAAGAACACTAAGAACATCAAAGGGAAAAAGAGAGAAAAAGAAACCTAAGAAAAAAACCTAAAATGGCAAAAAGTAAAAGCTCCCTGCAAATGGAGGCATTTTAGAGCTTTTATAGTGTTTAGAGAAAAGCCCTAAAACGTATAAAAGACAAAATACAATCATTGGGTTGGGTCTTGGGTCCGTCCATTCTGGATTTGAGTCGATCAGGTCGGAGCGTGTTTGTCTTGGTGGAGACGAATGCGTGATCGAGCCAGCTTAGGTGGTGAGATCGATCCACAATTGAGGCCAAGATGGAGATCGAGCCGGTGCGTTACATCGTGAGGTCAAGGAAGCGTGGCTCGATCACGCGATCGAGGAAAGTGTTGGCGTGGAGATCGATCGAGCCAAAAAGAGAGAGATCGAGGCGTGTTGAAACGTGAGGTCGAGGCGGGATTGGGTAGAATACAAGGTGATCGAGCTGGAAGGTCGAGGTTGGGATCTATCCAAGTTGAAGTTGGATCGATCCAAATGTGGTGTTGGATCGAGCCAAAGGAAAGCGTGATCGAGGTGAAGCTACTTGGTGATCTAGGCAGCTTGGAAGCAGTTGATTGAGGCAGTTTCAGGTTTTGCACCCTTTTTTCAGGTTCTGCACCAGCGTTCCTGCACCCTTCTTCGGGTTCTGCACTAGCGTCCCTGCACCTTTTTTCAGGTTCTGCATCATTCTTCAGGGTCTGCATCCTTTTTCAGGTTCTGCACCTTTCTTCAGAGTCTGCACCTTTTTTCAGGTCTTGCACCCTTCTTCAGGGTCTTGCACCCTTTTTCAGGTTATGCACCCTTTTTCAGGTTATGCACCCTTCTTCAGGTTCTGCACCATTCTTCAGGTTCTTGCACCCTTTTTCAGGTTCTTGCCCAAATTTGCACTTATGTTCTGAAAACTCCTGAAAAATCTCCAAAATGCATGTATATGTAAATGCTAATGCAAAAATCTCTAAAAATCATCAATAATAACTATAAATGCAACATATGAACACCTAAAGACCTAAAAATTGATGTTAAATGACTTCTAAAAACCATGAAAATATAGAGACATCCATTTACCTTTTGTTACCTTGAAACATAAAATTCATCTGTGTTATTTTCTATATAACTAAAATATATTTAAATTTATTTATTTGCACCGTTTAAATAAATTTCGAACTCCATCACATACATTTATGAAGTCAAATAATTTCGTCTTAGGCTCAAAAATCTAGGCACAGCCCTATGTATACCGTGTACGTGTATATATAATTAGTAATCTAAAAAAGTAATAACACGAGTGGAGAAGAGACATACATAGATTAGATTAAGGAGCTCCATGACATGTTTTTACCACTATTGCAGATGTTAAAGTTGTTAAAATCGAAGTAGTGGGTTGCACTAGTCAACATTGGCGTCATTCTCTTTTCTATTTAATATAACAGTTATTGTATGAGTATGATTGGTTGTTCACAATATTTAATATTATTTTACACACATGTTCATTATCAACAATAAAGACAAAACAAGTTGTAATAAAAAGTTAAGCTCTGGACTTTATCAATGGCTTGTTAGATTGAAGATCTATTACTTTTCTACATGTCTTAATTAGTTTCAGATAATCCTCCTCATTACACCATCTCAAACAAGGTAAAATTAAAGAAAAAACTTTTCTTGGTTCTTTTTTCACAATCTTGATTATTCCCATTCCTTTATATCGTATTTCTTATCGATTACATGAATACTTATTATGTGGATCTAATCATCTTATAGGTTTTTGATTAAGTTCATCTTACCATGGCTGACACAAAACAAGGTTTAATAACAACAGTCAATGCATTTGCCTTAGCCATACTTAAAAAAATGTTTTGTCTTGTCTAATGATGTTAATGTAAACTAATGAATCATGTGTGGTTTTATAGATATGGAAACTTCAGAGGATGAAAAGAAGATAGTGAAAATAAAGTCGTTTAAAAAAAGAGCGATAAGCGCATCAAACAGATTCAAGAACTCGTTTAAAAGAAAGACTCGTAGGACAAGTAGCAAAATCGTCTCCGATAACAACGCAGACATCAAGGCTGAAGATCGTCAGACTATTGAAGAATTTCGTCAACTCCTTGCTCGTGAGGACCTTTTGCCCTCAGAACACGATGATCCTCACATGATGCTCAGGTTTTTTTCTTTTCTTTTCTTTCCTATTTTTTAAGTCTTCTTTTTTAAAAAAGTTTAATCAGGCCAATACTTTAACATAAAAAAGTTAGACCACTAGAGCGATGTGTTGTGTGATGAAGTCAACTTGTGAGGGAAAAAAATAATGTAGCATTTTAAAATTTTGATTGACTTTTTAATAAAGAATCTATGATTGCTAAATCCATTATCCAAAATAATATTCCAAAATGATCCAAATTTATATCCTATCCAAAAGTGTCCCGTCTTACTACAAAACACATTGTATTTTTGGACAATTATTTTTTTTTATTTTGATATACCTCGGCCCATAATCTTCCTATATGCGGAATCAGGCAACCAACGGTTGATAATACCTATTTAAGATATAAATCACTCTTTGTAAAGAGATCGAACTAGTGACCTTGAACACCCTTAGGATTATTATTGTGATTGTCATGTGACGATATATGATACAATATATTATATATGTGTTGGATCTTATAATACAGATTCTTAAGGGCGAGAAAATTTGACATTGAGAAAACAAAGCAAATGTGGAGTGATATGCTTCAGTGGAGAAAGGAATTCGAAGTTGACACGATCATTGAGGTTAATAATATTTTCCAATGAATCTTGGAACATGAACATCTCATGCCCAATAATTATTTAGCTTTTGACAAACTTTCCTAAGTATAAAGGATTTCGAGTTTGAAGAGATCGATGAAGTACTTAAACATTATCCCCAAGGCTATCATGGAGTGGACAAAGAAGGCAGACCCGTTTACATTGAAAGACTAGGCCAAATAGATACTAACAAGGTGTTGCAAGTGACTACAATGGACCGTTATGAGAAAAACCATATAAAAGGATTTGAGAAATTGTTCAAGATCAAGTTCCCTTCTTGTTCAGCTGCAGCCAATAAGTATATTGATCAAAGCACAACCATTCTTGATGTGCAAGGCGTAGTATGTTTGTTACCTTTGACTCTTTTGTTACAAAGATTTTATATTTTAAAACTAATTAGGTGCCAATATTTTCCTAATATTAGGGGCTTAAGAACTTCAGCAAATCTGCGAGAGAGATTCTTCAACGCCTTCTTAAGATCGATAACGACAATTACCCTGAGGTAGCTATATATCTCTGATCTCTCTATCATTAGTGTAGCATTTTGTGGCGGAATAAATAAGTTTTCCTTTTTTGTAGACATTGAACAGAATGTTCATCATTAATGCGGGTTCTGGATTTCGTCTTTTATGGGGCACAATTAAATCTTTCCTTGACTCAAAGACAACATCAAAGATTCATGTTCTTGGGAACAAGTACCAGAGCAAATTGCTCGAATTCATCGATGCTAGGTAAGATAATCATGGTCATCTTTTGCTAACTTGTTTAATCATAGACTACTATTGTTTTTTTTTCTTTTTTTTTGTCACATTAATTTATGCACCACAATAGACCAGCTTAGTAATAACTCAAACTTTATAAATAGAAGAAAATACATTCAAATAACGAATGGTCAAACTCAATTTATGGTATGTAACAAGGCAATAGAACTGAGACAGCCATCACTAGCCACTTAATCCTTTTATTCTCTAACAAAAGCCTCTCAATTTTCTCAACCAAAATCTTAAATAGTAATGTCGTTTGCTTTGTTAGCGAGTTGCCAAAGTTTTTTGGTGGCCTTTGCACCTGTGAAGACAGAGGAGGCTGCATGTTATCTGATAAAGGCCCATGGAATGATCCCGATATTCTTACGGTTGACCTTGGACCTAATTTAAACTACTTTTTATTCAAAAGTTTTTTTTGAGTCTCATAGAAAAAACATAATTGTTCTTATAATATGGTTAAAAAACAGATGGCTAAGAACAATGAAGCTAGGTTCTCAACAATTTCAGAAGACGAAAACATGCACGTACAGGAGGGGACATCAATGTCTTTGGTATTTACACTATTACCAATCATTTTTTATTAAAAAAAACTCTTAGTTAGCAAAATGCAACATCTAGCTAAGAAAATTTTTTGATGCATCAATTAACTCCTAGACTCTAGAGAGAAACAAGATGAATAACATTGAAGACGACAAGTTCATGGCTGTTTATTTGCCTCCAAAACCTAAAAAAGTTACCTCCAAAAAAGGTAATGTATCTAATTGTATAATTATTTAATGGTTTTTTTACTCGTCACTAAATATATATATATATATGTTA
This sequence comes from Iberis pinnata, assembly GCA_900406425.1. NCBI lineage: Eukaryota > Viridiplantae > Streptophyta > Magnoliopsida > Brassicales > Brassicaceae > Iberis > Iberis pinnata. Next base: position 11,755 of record OVBE01011776.1, read on the forward strand.
CGTAGGGAAGGGGCCACAAAAGAAAGATGATGGTTTTCTTGTGGGAGGGGTTATTGCTTTTGTGATGGGACTTATAGCAATGGTCCGGCTATCTAAAGGCGTACCACGCAAGCTCACAGAGGCAGCTTTATTCGGCCACTCGGTTTATTTCGAGGACTCGAAAATGTCTAAACCTAACCAAGATCAATTGCCAGCACCAGTCTCAAATTCTGAGTATGAATTGATGGCGAAAAGACTGGCCGAGCTTGAAGAAAAGTACATGTCCCTTGACTCAAAACCAGTACTTGATGGTTTAGAGAAAGAGGATAAACTTCAGGCTGCGCTTACTCGGGTTCAAGTGCTTGAGCATGAGTTATCTGAGACTAAAAAGGTAAGATCTAGCTACTTATATCAACTTTTACAAAATTCATTTTGATGGAGTAAAAATTATGCATTTAATTTTCTTAAACATTTTTATGTTGTCACAAAGTACACTTGAAAAATCTAAGATCTAATATGAGATGAAAATATGAGACTCTAACGAAATAAAAAAAAACAAATAAAAGTTGTTGAAAATATATGAGTGAACAAAAATACATTATCACAAAACTAACAAAGATTTAGTGTTTCTTGAAAATAGCATTTATTGCATTTTTCTGCAAATTCATCCATGAGACTTTTATAATCAAGGTGTTTAGTTGGTATTGAAAATTATGAGACCTAATACGTATGTAGTGAACGTATATTTTGAGACCCTAAATGATTGGTTAATGGAGTTTTTCTGGTTTAGGCTTTGGAAGAAACGATTGTGAATCAAAAGGGGATTCTTGAATACATTGAGAAGAAAAAGAAGAAGAAGCTGGTGAGATTACTCATTTAGACAATCTTTCTAATTAATTAACTTCAATTCTAATGTTGTTTGTCTAAAGATATATATATATTTTTCTTCTATATCATCAGTTTTTCAGGTTCTAAATCAGCAACCGCTAAAACAAACAGTGTCTTCTCCAAAAACATATCAGAGAAAATGTGTGTTAACTTCTCCGTTCAATTTATTTGTATATGGTTTTGTTGTTAAGCAAGACTTGGAATATACCACTAGAGGTTTGCTTTGAGTGTTCTCTTGCAATTTCGAGTGTGCTTATTTTCGTCTTCTCTTGTAAGTTTGAGTTGGTGCTGGTATTACTGTACTAAGAATGTGTCAACATTTACTATTTGAAGAAAAATCAGGGTGTCCAAATACAAGGCAAAAGTGATGCAATCTACATCCAAAATATATGAAATGTCAATCTTCTTGTAGTGTGGTGGTTTAATTCTTTAGAATTGGTAGATTGTATTCTCACTCTAGAAAGTTTAAAAATTATTGTAATTTTGTTGATAAAAAACCAGAAAAATAATAAACAAAAATCAAAAGACCAGCCTATACTAAAAAAGCCAAAACCCTAACTCTGATAAAAGACATGAAACAAAAATAGTATAGAGGAAGAGAGTATGAGAGAACATGAAGCCAAAACGATGACTTGAAGCAACATGTGAACATGCTCATTGATTCATCGGATCCTTCTACAACTAGATTCACCTTCCCACAAACTCTCTGTTTAGGGACTTTTTCCAAGGTACTTTCATATTTCACCCTTTTTGATGATACACCTGATAATATACATTAAGCACCATCACTCATAAAATATAGCTAGATCTTTGCTTCTTCAGTCAGACGTTTCTTAAAAAACCTTAAGGAAAAAATGAGTACGGAACAAAAGTAAACATGCCCAACGGGCTCGTTTTGACCCACGAGCCTATTTTTAAACAGGTTTAATTATAAGGAAAAATCTTTGCTAGCTACACGTACTATGACATAATATGTAAGAACACATCCAAAGTATCAAAATATCCATAAAACACCATAAAGTAATGTTTATACATGACTACACATGCCAAGTAACTAATTTTATGTTGCAGACTACATTTCAGGGGCTAAAACGCAATTTATAAAAGTGTTGGGCAAATATGTTAGGTTAAAAATTATAAAAAATTATAAAAAATCATAAAGTTATAGAAAATTATAGAATATATATAGAAAATTACAAAAAAAAATTATAAAAAAGTTATAAAAGTTATAAAAAGTTATAAAAAAATATAAATTATAAAAAATATAAAAAATTTATA
>OVBE01011777.1:0-13899 GCA_900406425.1 Iberis pinnata
AGACTTGAGGCATAAGTGTTATGAAATAATTAATTGTGGATACCTTTAGCAATTTCTTGTTTCATGAGGGGCCGAACTAGAAATTGATTCTCTATAAATAGAGGGTTATGGACCCAAAACAACCCTAGCCGTAAATTCTCTGCATCCCATCACCAGAGATCTAAAATTACAGAGGGTCTGCTTTGGAAGATCCATTCCCTAATTCAGAAACCTAAAACATGGATTCATCAGGTACGCTTCCGCTTCTGTCTTTAATCATCAGAAAACAATAGCTTCAACTTTGTGTCCACGAGACAAAAATCGTAGAACACCTTCACATGTTTAGTTTCCTTTTGGACGAATAAAATTTTATAACCATCAATTGCAATTATACTTCACTATTTCATTCTCTCTTTTAATATAATCATTATCGTCAATATTTTTGCTTAGGACATAACCAAAGTTATCTTCCAACAACAGTAAAGTTACTTGTCAGTAATGAGTAAATAACACGCATGCCTTTATTAATCACAACTAGTACTATTCTAGAGAGCTTAAAGAGATGCTTTATCATCATCCAAAGTGTTTGGACTGATAGTAACATTCTCAAGATTCAATAGATTAGATTCTAGTGAATAACCAAATGGGTTTTATAAATATATTAATCAATGATTTCATACATAAACTGCACGAACAAAAAGTTTGTAGCTAATAGGAAAATGAGTCATCTTTAAAGAAAACAACATATATGTATATGTAAAGAAAGAAAGATTAAAATAAAATTTAATTGCCTCTATAAAACGAAATTTCTTCGTTCGTTGTGTTTCGATTAAATTCTCCCAAAGAAAGAGAGGCAGTTTTTGGGCCTCATCGTCATTATCATCATTCCAAATCTCTTAGGCTTTCACTTGTCAACCACAGTTTCTTCTGGACAATGAGTATGACATTGTCTGAATCTGAGGTTGCTTTCGTTTCAACAGCTTCCCAATGCAAAGCCTTGAGATACTTCTTCACAAGTTCAACGACGGATTGTTTGTCCCTTATGAGAATGAAACCGCTCGGGCGAAGGATACGGTCCATCTCCAACAGCAAATCCCCTGCACTGCAACCTTTCTTCTTGATATCAGATATGATGTCCCAAGCATGGAGTAAATCATAAGTCCTCGGGTAAATTGAGAACGCTTCACACCTGCAAGATAATCATATGTAACCTGTATATATATATATATATATATAAATGGAATTTGGTTTAAGTGGAGAAACAAACCAGCTATGAACCGCACCAATCAGGCCTCTGTCGTATATTAGTTTAAGTGTGTTAGGTCCATCTTCAGGGACAACATTCATTACCCAAACATCTTTTTCTTTGAGAGCAGCAGCAAATGAACCCATGTTTGCTTTCATGTCCATTATGTTCCTCACAGTGTCTGATTGGATTTTAGGACTCAAGACATCCCAGTAAGTATCAACCCTCTGCCTCCAAGTTTCCTGTATGGACAATCAATATTCTAAGGTCACTACAGTCTATCTAAGAAACAAATAAGGTTATGGGCCTAAACATACTGTATCCTTCTCAAACATGTCACTGGAATATCCAAAATCCGCTAACCGAGGAGGAGGAGAGGTCAATCGAGCTGGCCATGGAGCCAATCCACTTCCCTTAGTTTTGTGGTCATCTGAAAGATATACAGAAATATGATTCAGCAGCCTTATGATCTCTTATATTGAATTAGATAAAACGGAGTTATAGTCTGTGTTAATGAAAAGAAAACGAACTCACGGTCAGAGTATTGAGTAATGCAGGATTCCATGTTTACACCATACACAGCATCAGGGTCACTGTCAGAGTTGCAAAGAGGAGGCTCGGTTCCAGGTTCTCTTCCCAAATAACAATCGTTTGTTAAAGGTTTTTGCCAAATTACAGTTTGATTCCTTTTTGCAGCAATCTTCCAACACATACGCTCCACAAGAGCACTAATTTCTCTCCATATTCTGAGGTCTTCTTCATCTTGTGCATATGCTTCTGGAGATGAATATGCAAAATAGCCACCAGGTCTAAGCAACCTGTCTAGCTCAAGAAGAAGTAACCCGTCTCTTTGAAGCCAATCGATTCTGCAACGTGAACAGTGTGCAAGCTCAAATGATCTACTTGGGTAAGGGAGCCTCTTGGTCCCTAGAACGCCAAGGTATGCAGGAATCCCTCTCTCAAGAGCAAATTGGATTTGGTTCTGATGCACATCATTTGGTGCCAACGACATTGTCAGAATATCTGAAGAGAGAAGATAACCTCCAAAGCTTGCAACACCACAACCAACATCAAGAAATGTTCTCAGTCTTCCACCATTGTTCAAAATGTTGTTTGGAAATTTAAGCATCTGCGATTTTAGAAAACCGTATCAGTAAACTAAGAAGTGGATATCTCTGTTGTGCATAAGATTTAGTAACTGCCTTACATTTGCCATGGATGCAATATACTTATCAGCACCATAGTGAAAATGCGTGCCACCACCAGGGAAATTGATTTTTTCTCCTTTGACAACCATCCAGTTTTGGTCAGACTTCTCATGAGCAAGATGGGTATGAGGAATGTTCACTTTCCACACTTCATCTCTGCTTTTGGGCCACTTGATTGGAATCTAGACATATGGAGAGAGAAAAGAACCATGAATGAGATATGTCAAGACACTGAACATATAAACGGAGCTAGAGAAAACAAACATACCTTATATCCTGGAGGAGGAGGAATTAAGCAATTAAATCGCTTTTCAGAAGGAGGACAATGGCGTTCATAGTGTTCCATTAAAGACAAGTCCAGCTTCAGTCTCATTTGGTATATGAGATTCCTGTCTAAGCAAGGAATAAGCTCTGAGTGGCGGTCATCACATACCTAAGTAAGAAAGAAACAGTAATAACAATGTTTAACTACATAGTCTACCATCAATTGAATATAGAAGTGGATAAGACAAATGTAAAAAAACTCACAGGAAAGCTTCTTGGTGTAAAGCCATCGCCTTCATCTTCTAAAGAAAATGAACTAGAAGAGTCATCCTTGTTGGAATCATCTTCATCCCCACTCAACCCAAGTTTTCTCCCATACTCAACTGGGTTAGAGGAGCCATAGAACAGATATACAAAAACAAGTACTAATGCTCCAACGCAGAGCAATGCAATCACCGGCTTTTTTTTCCCTCCATCTGATCTTCCCCTCATCGCAGTGATGACTCCAGATGAGACTCTAGGTATTCAAGCAACCAAGACAGACAAAGCAAAGCGTCAATAGTACGAAGCAAGGTTAAAACTTCAGTATCCAGATTCAAGAACTATTGATTTGTTCTCCATCAAGATTAATATTCGTAATGCAGATATGAGATTTAGGAAAATATAACAAAATTTAGGAAAGCAAAGCTAAATTGTGATAAGTTGAAAACCACAGGAAAAAGCATCAGAAACAACTATTAATAATACTACTCTCCCAAAATCACACCTATCATATTTTACTAAAGAATCTGGAACAATGTATAACTTGTTGTGTTAATTCAATTACTAGATCCTGAGAATCTAAAAGTTGCCAATCAATCATGGATCTAATATGAGAAAGTAGACTAACCAAAAGAAGAGGAAATCAGCAGCTGGAATGCGACTTCTCAATAACAAAAACGTGAAGCTAGTTCCGGATAAGCTTCAGATACGAGGCGAATGAAATGAATCAAAGAAAGAACTCACCACCAAGCTCTTAGATGAAAGATTAAGGCTCAATATCGAGAGGAAGAGATGGAGAAAATATAGTCAGATTCGGATCGATTTATCTATATTGGGGAAACAGTAGAGACTACGAGTGGAGAGAGAGAGAGAGCGTTAAAGTCGTTAATAATTTAAGAATCTGCTTTCGATTAATTGTGTGTGTGTGTGTCGGTGGTCTTTTTTGTTTATGAGAGGGAAGATTACGACTTTTCTTTTTTGCCTCTGGATTTACGCTTTTTCTGTTCTCGTCACACTGAGTGGATGACTCAAAATATAAGTTACACCATATGAATAATTTTGACTTTTACACTCTTTTTTAATTAACATGCAAAACATTATTAAAAAGGTTTGACATGTAAATTTGAGTAAATATACATAGAAGAAACTCAAACTATACAATTTGACACCAAATAATGCGATTTCATATTTGAAGAACTAGAGATATAAGAAAATTAGCAAGACAGTAACATAACTTATATTTCCTCAAATTCCATCAACAAACACTAGCCTTTAAGGGAAAAGAGATAGCGGGATATTTCGAGTGCTTTTACCAAACAACGTTATTAAACCACTATTCAGCGTGTTTGTAAGTACTGATGTCGAGAGTGGACATGAAACAATTGGCAGTGGACAGGAGGATTTGTGTTCTGGTAGACATGTTATGCATCTGGTTGATGGACATACTGTGCAAGTTCTCAGTGGACAGGATGTTGATGTTCCTATATTTGGTACTAGTTTCTATGAAAGAGCAATGGGTTTGATGGGTATGGCAGGTGATGCACCACCATACAGAGATAATGTTAGAAGGGTAGAAAGTGACCAATTAAATATGAGTTTGAGGAAGGGGGTGATGCAATTCACATAAGGCCATATCAATGTCCTCAGTGAAAAGGCTATTCAACTTTAAGGTGCATGCTTTTGATAAAAAAGAGTCATTTACGTATGTTCTGATGCAAAATGTAATTGGAGAGTATACACCACAATGAACGACGGTTCTGAACATGTGGAGGTAAGGACAGTTACGTTAAACCATACATGTGATGTTAATACAAGGTCTCAATACGGAAAAAAGCAACTGCTAACATACTTGGAGAGCTGTTGAAAACAAGATATGCACATGGAAAAGTGGGTCCTCGAGCGTGTGATGTGCCACAAATAGTTTTAGCTGATTTTAATGTTACTATATCATATATAAAAGCATGGTATGCGAAGGAAGTGGCTATGCAAAGAGGTAGGGGGAGTGGGGAAGAAAGTTATGAATTCCTTTGTAAGTATCTACATATACTCACTCTAACAAACCCATGTACGATCTCAAAGGTGAAAACAATGCAAGGACTCGTGGACGGGCCAAAATTGTTCAAGTATTTATTTGTTGCATTTGGAGCTTCCGTAGCCGGGTACAAGTATTTTAGGAATGTGGTCCTCATAGATGGGACACAAACAAAAGAAAAATATAAGAGTTGTTTGGTAGCAGCATGCGGACATAACATGATTACCAGATTTTTCCGTTGGCGTTCGGTATCATTGACGGGGAAAACACTGCTGGATGGACATGGTTTTTCACACAACTTCTAACTTTTGTCCATGACACAGAAGATCTCGTGTTTGTTTTGGACCGACACCAATCGATATACGCAGGACTAAGGAATGTTTATAAACTTGCCAAACATGGAGCATGTATTGTTCGTTTAGAGAGAAATGTCAAATATAGGTTCAAGTGTGAAGGTCTTGCCTCAGTGGTTTCAAATACTACAAGGTCCTACACCATTGGCGATTTTAGGTATTGGTTCAAGAAAGTGCAAGAACGTAATCCTAACTGTGCTGACTATTTATTAGACATCGGATTAGCTCACTAGACTCTTGCGTACTTCCCTGGTATGCGGTACAACCTCATGAGTAGCAACATATGCGAGTCTCTAAATTTCGTGCTTCAAAAGGCCATCAATTTCCCGATAGCTACAATGGTTGAATCTATTCGCACATTGTTGATGAGCTGGTTTTGTGCGCGCAAAAATATCACCATGGAAGCTAAGACATATTATACCCCTGAGATTGAAGACATATTGATTGAACATCTAAAAGATGCAACAGATTATGCTGTAATCGGAGCTTCACCCACTATTTACCAAGTCAATGATGGTAGTGGTTGTGTATTTACGGTAGATTTGGAGAGGAAAACATGCACATGTAGAGTGTTCGACATTTTTCGAATACCATGTTGCCATGCATTAGCTGCTGTCAGTATTAGGAACATCGATATTTACACTTTGGTTGGGAAATGTTACTGGGTTAGTGAATGGTTGAATTTGTGGAAAAAAATAATTATGTCGCCTGCAAGAGAGAAAGACGTTGATATGCCCATAGCATTGGTGGAAGAACATACCCACCCCCTAGAAAAAAAAGGGGTTCGGGCAGGCCAAGGACCGTTAGGAACCCATCACAAGGCAATCACTGTGTAAGTTATTTATAGCATATTGATTCGTGGACAAAAATATTATAGTCCACAGTGTCAGTGATTGAAGACACTTAACATATGTTTTATACTATTAAATAACCAGGGATCAACACGGGCAGCACAGAACTGCACCGCATGCAACCTACCAGGACACAATAGAGCGAGCTGCAAAAATCTGTTATAGAAGTAAAAAACATGCTATCTTTTGTTGTACTATAACGAACATGGGTTGTAACTCTTTTTGTAGTTAGTACTAATTTAGATTTTGTCTATCATGTATCATGACAAATATGTTATGTCATGTTGTCGGTCTAAGATGGACAAAAACTCTTCCTAATATGTTTATATTTTTGTATATGTGCATGATGTACCCGTATGGATTAATTTAACCTTTGTCCACTGAACAGAATATATGAATCGTGTATGTCCGGTAGTCGGAACAGTTTCTTATAGCATGCGCATATATGTCTTGTGCCTGATTCAAATAACTTTTATATTATATTATACAATGGTTATTTGGAGGACATGATCATAACCCGTTTGGCATGAATTTCACTCTATACAGCGAAGTTGGTCTCTGCTGGATGAATCCTAGTTTGATGTCTACGTTAGAAAGGTCTTTGATGGACATGAATTGTTAATGTGGACGGACTTTGTTTTCTCTGTATCCACTGATATGTATCTTGTCCATGATGCAATATTTGTGAACGTGGAAATAAATATATATAATTGTTGACAAATTATTATTTTGAACGTAACGTTGAGAAAATGACAGGATTGTAACCTGTGTGGTACAAGTACTGGATAAATATACATCAATTGGCATTAATAAGGGATTGACAAGAAAATATTCGGTTCAACAGAACTATTTAGAATTTATGTAAATATTTTGTCCATCACCAGTAATACCCTTCCAAAGCTTGAAAACACACCATTGTAAGAAGCATTTCGGGCATCTATTTGTCCGGGTGCATCTGTAACAGTAAGGACAATATGACCTAGGAATGTATCTTCTTAGTACCTTCGCTATGGACATCTTTTTCGCAAGTTTGACATGGTGCAGAAGTCAGAGACGAGTTTTGGATTACACATGTAGTGTACTCTGGTGATGGGGATACTGATAAAAATCTCACCATCCTACCAACTCCATATTTGACTCTTCTATCACAATAAAGGAATATAGATCCTACTAGATTTATTTTCAATGAAGAGAGCGGAGCATGTGTTAGGTTTAATATCTCAATGGCATTAGCAAAATCTCCTTCACATGCAACCAGACGTAAACTCTCCAAGTAACATGCAGTTACGTTCCCAACATGTGCACACTGTGAAATAAAGTGCTGGAACTTGGACCCGGTGGATGAAAGATGTGGAAATGATTCAACCGTGTGCAAGGATTTCGTCATCAAAACATATGGATGCAATGCCAAAGCTGAACCAACTTTGCCACTAGCAATTAGAGGACCTAAGTGTTCGAAACCAGACTGTCCAACAAGTGCTACAATTGATAGTTTAACTTTGAAGGCTAAAGAGGCTATGTCGAAATAGTCCATCATTATGTAGAAGAGTGAAAATGAGGATGTGAAAAAATGTTGAGAATCAATAGGTATATATTGTGTGTTAAACAACATTTATTATGTGAACCACCATTTAGTATGTGTTAATATTTGTTGGCAGTAAGTGAGAAATGTACTCTCATCTCCCCCAACAACTTCTGGTGATAGAACATGTGGGCCCCCACCACACCCAAAATATTAAAGTACCCTTGTTATGTAATGCCAAAATTTAGGACATGTTTTAATAGACAACATTTGAAGAAATATACATGTGGTGCATAGATAAGTGCATGACATTCTCGTTATAAAAGTTGCTCGAGACTAAAATTTAAACACAAGATTCGCATAATTATGTTTAAGTTCTAATTAATAAGTTTGATTAATCCATAGACAAATAGAAGATAAACACTCATCAACCCCTAAGTTGCTTCACAAATTATTCGTAGACATCGATCGCATAGTGCATGCGCATGTTGTCCGGCATCTTGTCCGTTATCCCACCCAATGGATAATCTTGGCTGTGTAGTTCGATGAACTTGGTCGAGAATATCCCACAATCTCCACTGCGATGGTTTTGAGAAACATCAGGGAAACGCTCGTAAACAAATGTAGAAGGTGGCAGGGTCTTCATGAACTGTTTATGTACAAGCTGGTCAGTTGCAGCTGCCAACATGTCCACCAGTGGGGTCATCATCGTCCCCATCTTCCACTCGCCATTTGCACTGTGCAATGGGTCAAGTATGATTACCTTTCCCATTATGAGATCAATCACCAAGGCAACCCAAATTTTTTTGCCCCAGTTCATGGGAGCATACAAGGTGTCAACGTCTTGGTACCATGAAAGCTTATTGAGCCTAACTGGGATGATGCCTTTCACATAATTTCTTGTGCTATTGTTCCAATTCCACGACCCCCTGTTTTGGGCCTTATTGAACTGAGCATGATCGGTACAAAGCATCCATGTGAAGAACGTGTCCGTTATCGCAATCCTTTTCTCTACCAAGGAATCACCATGTTTCCTCCCCAAGAGACTCAAAAGTGCATCAATATGCTGAAAAATGTGAACGACATTATATAATAATTCATAAAATATGGAACAGACAATTCATGTGGTTGCATTTGATTTACGCTTGAGTCTACCCAATTCTGAGGTTTATAAATGTCCATGAAAAATTGGTTCGTAAAAGAATGTCCGTCAATGATGTACTCTCTATTAAAAAAACATACAACTATTAATATTTTAGTGTATATACTCACATTGTAAATTTCGTAATTATTGGGAAGTACATACTTTTGTTTGTGTGATTTCAGCTCCTTCATGATTTTTTTTTCAATGTCACCATCCAGCCTCGAGAAAGAATGGTGGACCAATCTGCTGTGGATATATCTTGGGGTGGTGGAACCCCTGTATTTTTTGGGCATTTCTTAGCCCTTTGCAGCCATTTACTAGCCCGCATTTTGGATGTTGAGTCCTCTACCTTCGCCATATCACCATCCGAGCCACCTGCATCAGATTTTGATTCCTAAAACATTATTGACTTTCTATAAAACAAAGGTGTGTGTATAATATTATAAACAATTGTAAAACATAATGTAGTAAAACACAAGAGGCTTGTCGTGTATTCATGAACCGTGCCTTCTACGTTCCCTTCTTCTGCTTCAACATCGTCAACTTCATACGAATCCTGAATTATTGAAAATATGAGTAAGTCTTTATGAAATTGAATGACATATATATGGTCATGGGCCTTTACATTACTCGTATAACGAGTAAGAGAAATATGATATTTGCATTACCTCTTCATCTCCACCACGTGCAAGGCCACCCTCATTTTTCTCATCTAGTTGTTGATTCGACACAATTTCAGAACATGCGTCCTTATGCTGAGGGAAAGAATTAACAAGTATATAATCATGTCCACGAGTATATAAGTTATGTCTATGGATAATTTGTCCATGGTAAGACAGAATGTGTATGAAGTATTCGTCCACCCGGGTAATGTTTGACTCTTACGTTTGTCTACTCAAAACTTTCTGTCCACAAAATTTTTGCTAAGTGTATGACTACTTTTTGTCTAATATACGCCTGAGGTAAACAAGGTGAACTGAAATAAGTTAACTTACGGCTTCCCAATCAATTTATGGTGGTCGAATTGGCTTGGGCAATATGTCCTGCACTCCTTCCTCGGCTTGCTTAAGGGCAAGCGCTGATTCATCCGCTTGGTTATCCTGAAAAGAAATCTACTTGCTAAGCATCAACTTGAAAAAGAATTAAATATACAATGTTATAGTATGTTTTTCCAACGCATGTATAGCTAGTCCACGATATGTCTATGTACAACTACGAAAAACTTCTCTACGAGGAAGATATGTTTATGTACAACGACTCCCTTCTATGCCTATGAAGAAAATAATGTTCACACATACCTCGTCGTCTTCTTCATCCGTTTCATAGCTGGACTCGCTTTCGGAAGAAGAGTCCTCACCCTTTGACAAATAACAAAAAGTCCAATATTACTTATAAGTAATCTTCTTACCTAACATATATATGTATATGCCGAAAATGGGCTTACCAAGTCAACTAGTCCAAATCTATATTTTATGTGAGAAACTTTGTTTTCTTCTCCACATACAACATCCACCTCCATATCATTCTGTCTTGAGACCTTAGGAATAAGATGTTTAGAGTTAGTGTAAAGTTATTATCACAAATTTAATTATGTTTGTGGTCTTTGAAGCATGTCAACTAAAATAAATTCACTTACTGCTTCGTCTTCCAATTGGGCAACCCAATTTATGCATTCACTTGCTCTTCCACTTCTTCATCAGTTACCTCGTGCTTTTCGTTGTAAGCTTCTCCAGCCTGAAACAACAGAACCTTCATTTTAACACCATATGTCTATTAGAATATGTCCACCCACACTCTTAACTACCATAGATGTCTACGGGGGAAAATTATGTCCGTGGTATTTTGAAGCATGACAACTAAATTAAATTCACTTACTGATTCGTCTTCCATTTGGGAAACCTCAACTTCCAGATTCACTTGCTCTTCCACTTCTTCATCAGCTACTTGGTGCTTTTCCTCGTAAGCTTCTACAACCGGACACAACAAAACCTTCATTAAAAGACAAAATGTCCATTAGAATATGTCCCCCCACGGCCTTGGCTACTATAGATGTCTACGGTTTGAAAAATATGTCCATAATGTAAATATACTCACCTCTTTGCGTTCAATTGCTCCAACAACCTAATCATGTTGTTCATCAATTTCATCACTCGCCTCGTTTTCAAATTCAGATTCGTCCCCCTGTGAAGGAAAAATATGTTCATCAACATATAGAACTGGTATGGTCTATATGATGACAACCAATTCTTATGTGCAAACGTTTAATTATTTCCACAAATGGCTTACCAGGTCAACTACTTCGGGAATATGTTGCCTATTCGATACATTCTCTTGTCCACAGCTACCCTCAACCTTCTCAGCAACTTCAGTTTGTGCTGTTTCGTCCATGGTATCCCCCTGTCCATTTGGAAACAGAATATGTACAATCAAGTCCTCCAACATTGTCCACGAATGGCCATCATGTAAATAAACTTACTTCGCTTTCTTTCGTGGACTTTTTGTCGTTTTGTCCATCGTTGTAAACTATGTCCATGAGTATGTGTTGTGTTTGATTTCTTTGCACCAACTTATATATAAAAAAAATTAGTTCAATTATCTACAAAACCTATAAACACATCATAGCCGGTTATATTTCCTATCACTCCCAGTTCAACTACCCATAGACCACCCCTCCGTAATAACGCTTCACCATCTTTATAAAGAGCCTCATTACTTAAAATCCTACGCATCTTGGGACAAGTGACTACCGGTGGGGAAATATTTGGGTGTTGATCATCCCTATGCTCATCGGGTTCAGTTTTTTCATTTGTAATATCCTCATCCGTTATGCCCTGCTAATTGGCAGAGACTGAAATTAGTTTTTTTTCTCAACTTTATGATATTTAGAAATTGAAACCAACTTCACACTGATATTAATATACCTTCACCAGCACATCTTTATCAGTTAATGTTGTAATGTCCTCGGGACTTTGTAGTGGGGCTACATCTTCAATCGTATCCAATGGCAATGATTGTTCTTCTACAAAATTTAACCGCTTGCAAGCTTTGGACGACATCTGGAACGTGCATACCATACACAAAATAATTATATATAACGTAATATGGAAAAACACTGCCTAAAAGTGGCATCACAATTATGGTTCAGTGTACAACAAACCTTCGCTTCGGATTGGTTCAATATTTGGCCTTCGTCAACTATTTCCTCAATGGACATAACAAGGTTCGTTTCAGTGGCCTTGATTCATGTCTCGTCCATTTCTCTGGTGTGTTGAATCGGCATAAGCTGAGGCTGTCAACCAAAATTTTCTCGGATCAGCAATTACTTTTCAAAAATTACTTACATTCTCTGATATATCTGCCAGTATGTTTTCTACCCCAGGGTGATCACCGAAATCCGTCTTCTCCTCCGTATATACACCACCTTCATCCCCTTGCCTTAGAGGTGTACTCTTCTCATGAAATGAAAAATGTTTGCTTAATTAAACTAATGGGGTAATTATCTTCTCAACTTGTTCTTCACACGTGAACTTGCCACCCTTGCGCATTTCAGAAATAATCTCGTCCATTATCTCGTTCTTCATCCTCAACTTCTCACTCTTCATGTGAGTCGCAATTTTCTCAGCATGTTCAGCGAGAATCTCCTCACGGATTTGAGCAGTCATCTTCTCTGAGTTGGCAGTCCACATTTCCTCGACATGTCTGTAGACATCTTCAACCTTAATAATTTCGTCCACCTCTATGTCACCAGATGTGAAAGGTTTTTTCCCTTCTTGTCTACTGAGCCCATCTTTGGACTTTTTGGCTGCCTTTGCATTTTTGTGTTTGTCCTCCTTTTAAGTTACCACAATGGGATCAAACACTACAAGAAAAAGTAGTATTGATAGAACTCCACGATAGCGCGGATTACTGGAGTGCTATCGTAGACGTCGCGAGGGTTGCCAACATTTTTAATAGCGGATAATAAGTGCTATTTTGAGATTTAATGAAGTGGTACCTGATCCCGCGTAAACTTACTTATTTTTTTGACGTTTCCCTTTTAATTTTTTTACTTAGCGAAATTTCTACTAAAAAGAAGATTTCCTTTGCTACTTTATTCTATAACTCTTAAATAGTGTCATATAATCTTCTGCAATTGTTTTTATTTTCTTCGAAACCCCTAATCAACCAAACTTCTTCACCTTCGGGCGAAGCTGGAATTGGAATTCGATGGAGCTGTAGTCGCGATTTCGACGGAGATACAAAAGATACTTACGGAAGTGGAAAGTTAATCGATCAAATCGTATTCTTGAGAATCAGAGGTAAAAAAATGTTGGAGAAGGCATGGGTCCATCTTCACAGGTATGAACAAATTAAACTTAGTTTGTGTTTTATTTGTAGTATAGCACCTTTTCCCTTTTTTCCCATATAGAGCTGATCCTGCCTACGAGAGAGGTTCTTAGAAGTTTTTCAATTGTGTTGCTGCATCGTCTGGTGACATAGATGTCATAGTCTGCCCCTGCATTGACTATCGCAATGTCGATCGCCACTCAAGCAGTAAAGTTGTGTCTCATCTTGTAACTAGGGGAATGGATGGAAGTTAAAAATTGCAAAAATTTTGGTACCATCATGAAGAAACATATAATGAGGCTGAAGTGGTAAGCAAAGACAACAACTATAATGATGAAATTATTGGGTTGTATAAAGCAGTTGTGAGGTTAATTGAAGAATTAGCTAATAACAATGACATAGGTGAGACGACAGAGACAAAAGATAATAAAGAAGACGAGTTCCTAGCAAAGTTAGCAGATGCTGAAACACCTTTGTATCCAAGTTGCGCAAAACATAGTAAACTATCTACCATTGTCTCGTTGTTTAGACTGAAGACACAGAATGGATGGTCTGATAAGGGCTTCAATGACCTGCTGAATACATTGCCTGATATGTTATCGGAAGATAATGTCCATTACACATCACTTTATGATGTGAAAAATTTTCTGAAAACATTCGACATGGGATATCAGAAGATTCATGCATGCATAAATGATTGTTGTTTATTCAGA
>OVBE01011778.1:0-13899 GCA_900406425.1 Iberis pinnata
AAACCTAAAACGACACATATTTTGAAACAAAATTTTTTCTCCAAAACGACAACTAATATGAAACGGAGGGAGTATATAATATATTTTATATTTTATGATATATGTGATAAATATATAAATATATATATATATATTAAATTAAAGGGATATATATATATATATATATATATATAAGTACCTAGGATAAAAGACTCGTANACTTATAATATTTTCCGGAGGCCAGAACATCAATAATGCCACCCTCGTGTTCAACATTGTTTGTAAGAGGCGCTTGAAAGGTATGGTTAGCCAAGTAAGACTCCAAGGGGAACGACCATCTTGGATCATGGATACATTGTGGAAAACGATGAACACTCATTGGACTACAAAAGAAGCAAAAGCAAGAAGTACAAAAACGTCTAAGGCTCGAAACATGCCTTCTGATGGACTTGGTACCCGGAAACACTATTCTGGTCAAAAATCATACATACAAATTGAAGAAGACATGGTAATTTCAATTTCTATATTCAGTTTAGTTTAAGATTAATAATATTTTTAATACATTTTGCTTTGTATTTTTCAGGTGGAAGAGTTGGAAGACCAGTTTCGCTCGCAGAAGTATTTGTAAGGACGCATACCAAAGGGGACGAGTCATTTGTGGATTTGAAATTGAAACAAGTTTCTGAATAGTATGATAGAAACTTGGACGATAGATTATCTCAATTGCAGTCTAATGAACGGCTTAGTGTAGAAGATATGAATGTGTTATTCATTAAGGTTTGAATTTGTATCTCTAAATTTTTGTTTTTTTTACTGTGTATATGTGTAGTCTTCTAGTTTTATATAGTTGATTTAACTAAGTATTTTATGATTTTATTCTTCTGTACCAGGTGACTATGGACAGGGAAGCCTGGGACGATTTTACAAACAAAGAAAGAGGAAGTACACTGAGTCAGCTTCTGCTGCATTCATCTCTTTGCAACAACAACTTGAGGACGCTGAAGCAAAAATTGTAGAACAAGCTACTACTAATGCTCGTCGGGATGCTGATTTTAAAGCCAAGATTTCTCGTCGCAATGCCGAAGCTACTCGCCGCGATGCTGAAGCTGCTGAAGATGCACGCCTCAATGCTGATCAACAAAACAAGATTCAGAGTTTTGAGATCCTCTTTAGCTATGTTCAAGACACAAATTCAGACTTTGCTACATATGTGAAAGCTCGGACTAACCCGCTTCCAACGACTGCAGCTACAACACAACCTCAAATGTAAGGTTATAAAGCAGATTTGCTTTGGTTAGGTATGTTTATAAGGTAGTTTTAGAAGCAGATTTATTAAGCTTTTTAGGATGAAGAAGCTGGTAGTTTTTTGGGATCAAGAAGCTGAGTGTTTGGATGATGAAGAAGCATGTTTAATTTTTTTGGTATCTTAATGGTTTTCACAAGTTTCAAGCAATGTAACCAAACTTGTGTAGGTTTATTTGAATTTGAACTTGTGTCGTGAACTTGGTGGATGAATCAATCAGATGTTCTATATTTTGAACCTCTATTTTTAGTTATGTTTTTATTTTAGGATTTTTTTTTCTTTTTATATTTACGTAACTAAAAAATATAAAAAATACATCAGTCACTAAGTAATCACAAAGTTGTGACTAAATTACTACTACAATCAATTATAAATATCACAATTGTTCCTTAGCATCACTTAATTTGGTTTCCTCATGGTGTTTGACGACATTCTTTCACTGCTTGGTTAGTTGTTTGCAATCAGTTACAAACAGGTGATCAACTTCGAACCTACGACATCGCTCAAGCATTTGTTCTCTGCGGGGAACCTAATGAGACTCATGATCATCTTTTCTTTTGTTTGTCCATATGCATATATTGTATCGCTGAGTCTAGGGGAGCGCCTATTACATCACCGAGCTACACCATATTGAAATAGAACCACTCGCCACCTCCTCCTCTCCACAACTTCGGTGCTTGATAGCATCCTACTAAAGCTATGTTTCTAGGCGGATGTTTATTATCTTTGGCGATAGCGAAATGCAAGGATTAACGATCGCCCATCAATTTCATCGCATGTTCTTCATCGTCTCCTTCAATATCATATCATACCAACCACTGCATCGATTAGCAGGTATATTAGTTCACTGCTTTACGAACATATGAGTTTTGGCCCTGTTTGTTTGCCAGTCACTAGCGGTAGCGATTACAATTGTGTTCGTTTGTCAGTCGCTGGTCCAGCGACTAATCGCAGCGATTAAAAATTTTAGCCGCCAAATTTTCTAGCATTTCAAAATAGATTCAGCGACTGCTAATCGCTGCCGCTAGCGACACAAACAAACATAATCAGCGATTGATAACAACTGCAGCTAATCGCTACTGCTAGCGACTGGCAAACGAACATAGCCTTTGTGACATTCTTTTCTCAGCTTGTACCTTTTTCATTTTTAATTTTTTCGCACTATATATTTAGATTTGAGTTTTAATGACACATGCCAAAAAGACTCAGTATCCATAAACTCAATTATTTTAGCTCATTCAGTTTACCTAACTTTTCAAATTTGTTTGCTTTTATTTAAAAAAACTTTACGGGGTTGATTGTTTATGACTGTGGGCTGTGACTTTTGGAATTACTGCTTTAATTATAATAATTTGACTTTTAAATGGTGGCGGTTACTTTTAAAAAATAAAAAGTCATGTTTTAGTGGCTTTTAAAAATAGCCTTGCGTAAAAGAGAAAGATCAGTTATCTTGATGTGAAAAAATTTTGGAACACTTTTAGGGTGGTAAGAAAATTTTAACAGTAAAAAATTGATTGATTAAATTATTGTTTTAATGACTTTTATTTTTTTAAAGCTTCTTTAGCCTTTAAAACTAGTTAGCCAGTCAAATTTTCTTTTAGTTGATAAACAAATTTCACATCTCAACAACAAATAATAGTATCCTATAAAAATAGCTAGCAAATTCTTTTTTTCTAAACTGTAAACTTTCTATGAGAAATGGTTAAGAGTTGTACAAAAACTACATAAGGAAAAGCAACCAAGGCAAAAAAAAAAAAAAAAAAAAAAAGGTTACAATAAAGCTTAGAGAGCATAGAATATGCTATCTTATCCAACAAATCATGAGGTTTCTCCAACGTTTCCTCTTCCTTTTAGCTGAGATTATGTTTCTCATTTCTCTATCAATGAAATTAAAGATAACCCAAGGTGGAAAGTGAACTATGTTATGCAAGACATTGTTCCTCTGCTTCCATATTTGGTAGATTATAGCTTGAGATGATGTTTTCCTTAACAGTGTTGGTGTTGTTGGTGATGATGCAGAAGACCAAGACAGCAATTCCGGCCATGAGAGAATATTGACAGCATTGTGATGCAAGCGTGAGAACACAGTTTGTTGTGTTTCACTGTTTAAGTAGAAGACCGGACTTGAAGAATTCTTGGATTGCATCAGTGACCTCAATAACGATAAGTTGCCTATTTGCTTTAAAAAAGTTTGCGGAAAAACTATCTGGCCCACTTGCTTTGTTCTTTGGGAAATTAAAAAAAGCTTCTCTTATATCACTGTTCGAGAAATCTTTGATAAGATTTGCAGCTTGAGTGTCAATGCATTTTGAAGGGATAAGCAAATTTAAATCTGAAGGCTCTAAAGCTGACTTGTCTTGCTCTCCTTCTAATAAAGAAGTATATTAATCAATAAAGATTTTGATAATACCCTCATGAGATTCAATGCTCCATCTACATCATAAAGGCCACGAATTGTGTTAATAAACTTTCTAGTTTTAGCCATTTTACTAAAGTAAGAAGAGTTTCAATCTCCCTCTCTTATCCCGTTTGTGGTCGATTTTTGGTAGAGATAAGATGTCTCAGCTTTTGAGAGTTTTTTCCAACAGATTTGAGCATCCATCTCCGTGTTTGCATTTATAATAGTAGGGTTAGTGAGAGTATGATTCTGACAAGAGAGTAGATGAGTATGTGCTTCTGAGCTCTTTTTTCTAGATCAGAGTAATTTTATTTAGTGAAAGAACGGATGAGTAGCTTCAAGGCTTTAAGCTTCATAGCAACTCTGAACATTGCAAATCCCATGACATTAGTGGAGTACCAAATTTGCGCAACCAGAGGTAGGAAATTCTCATTTTGAAGTAGGTAATTGTAAAATCCGAACGATCTCTTGATGATTTCCACTGTTTCCGATAAAGATACAAAACAAGGGGCGTGATCGGAGAAATCTGGTTCACCAAACTCGGCAAAAGAAAAGGGGAAGAGAGAGGACCAAGCATCATTGCTCAGCACGCGATCAATTTTTTTTAGCGATCGGCCTGGTTCCACTCTTATTCCACCAAGTGAAAGAATTTCCTTTGTACGAAATATCAATCAACTCTGATTCCAACAAGCAATTTCTTAATCTTCTAGTTCTTCTATCAAAATAAAGAGAAACCGGATAAGAGTGATCGGTTGGGTTAAGTACTTGATTGAAGTCACCCATTAACAACCAAGGTTTTCCTTCAACGGCCGATGAATAGGAGAGTTTTGTAATCTCTTCCCAAAATAATTGTCTTGTTTCATAGTCACTGGAAGCATAAATGATAGAGATAATAATCTAATCAGCAATGTTAGGGAGGAGAACGTGGCAAGATATCATTTGTAGGGATTTGTATAGCACATTCACTCTAACAGAAGGATCCCATAAGACCTATATGGCTATATTTTTCCTAGACTTGAGAAGGCGTAGTTTTTGCAAAAAGTCCAACCCGACATTAAAGCGTTAATAAACTTTTGATCCTTAAGTTGCTTGACATGAGTCTCTATTAGAGACCTAAAAATAGGCTTATTTTTCTTTAACCATTTCTTAAAATAGTGGTGTATATATATTAAATCCGCAGACATTCCAACAAAAGAACTACATACACATTAATTATTTGCAGCTTTGTATAAGCATCACACAAAGGCTCCAAAACTGAATCAAAAGCAAAGACTTCTTCAGAATCATAAGGTTTCAAAACAAAAGGGTTCAAAAGTAAATCAAAGATTTGTCTTGCACTTAAAGCTGGAAATAGTACAAATCACTCAACATCTTTCCATTAAATGATAAACAAGAAAGTTTCACCACTCCCAATCTTTTTGCTATTTTATCTTGTTGATAAAGTCACAATCTTTAGGGCAAACTCTTCCTTTGTCAAGCTTATATAAAGTCTATGTCTTTGTAACTTAGTTGATAAGTTGAATGTTAAAAGAAATTTACAGCCTCACTTTCTCTTTTGTATCTATCTTCATTTGTTTTCATGGTAAGATAGCTTTAGGTTAAGCTTCCATGGCTGAATCTCTTCAACAACTGAATATAACTCAGTATGTCACACTAAAACTCACCAGCAAGAATTATCTCTTATAGAAGACTCAATTTGAGTCTTTTCTCTCTGGACAGAGGCTGCTTGGCTTCATCAAAGGAACTGAAAGACGCCCAGCTCTCACCATCACTTTTGTAGCTGCGGATGGAAACGTACTAGCAGAACATCTAGAGTATGAAAAATGGTTAGAGCTTGGCTCCTTGGTTCTTTGTCTGAATAAATTCTCGGGGAAGTGTATCATCTGCCAACCTCAAATGAAGTCTGGCTTGCTTTAGGTGCACACTTCAACAGAGTCTCTGCCTCTTCTCTGTCTGAGCTTCAGAGGAAGCTTCAAAACCACACCAAGTAGAACAAAACCATGACTGAGTATCTCATAGAATACAAGGCCATTATGTGACACTGTGAGCTCTATTGGCATCCTGTGACAGAACACAACAAGATCTTTGGAGTACTGAATGGTCTTGGAAAAGAGTATGAATCAATAACAACAGTGTTGGAAAACTCAATGAACAGACAACCAGGTCCCTCTTATGAAGATGTTGTGTCTCAGTTGAGTGGATTTGATGACAAGTTGCAAGCATATGACAACTCTTCTCAGTCCATTACTCCATATCTTGCATTTGTTACTAAAAACTAATCTAACTACCCAAATCAAGGTAGAGGTTCACCTTACATTCGTGGTTACAGAGGCAGAGGAACCTACTCAACTAAAGGATGAGGGTTTCATCAACAGATCTAAACCAACTCATCAAACTCTGAAGAACAAGTCCCTCTTATCTGTCAAATATGTGGAAAAAATGGCCATACAACCATTCAATGCTGGAAAAGATTTGATCACTCTTATCAAACTGAGGTCACACAATCTGCTTTAACAGCACACAAGGTATCAGATGAAGGAAACTACAATGGCAGTGAGTGGTATCCAAACACAGGAGCTACCGCTCATGTTACCAACTCTGAACATAACCTAAAGGCCTCACAGCCATACACTGAACATGATTCTTTAATGGTTGGAAACGGTAACTTCTTGCCAATCACTCATGTTGGTTCTATTCCTCTGTCAACAATGTTAGGTACGCTTTCTTTAGAAGATGTCTTGGTTTGTCCTGGTATTACTAAGAATCTTCTCTCTGTTTCAAAGCTTACCTATGATTACCCCTGCAAATTTGTGTTTGACTGTGATCAGGTTAAAATTAAGGAAAAAAAGACCCGGCAACTGCTCACTCAGGCCAGAAGAAGTAATGGACTGTACCAATTGGAGAATTCATAATTTATGGTCTTCTGTTCAATCAGAAAACAAGTAGCTAGTGAAGATACTTGGCATAGAAGGTTGGGGCATCCAAGTAACTAGATTCTCCAAGCTTTATCTAGAAGAAAATCTATTAGTATTAATAAGAACTCTTCTACAATGTGTAGTTCCTATCAACTTGGGAAGAGTTCAGAACTACCTTTCCTATCTTCTGATTATGTTCTAGTAGACCCCTTGAAAGGATACATTGTGACCTTTGGGGACCATCTCCATGTTTATTAGTTCAAGGTTGTAAGTATTATCTGGTTTTTGTTGACAACTACTCAAGATTCTCATGGCTTTATCCTCTTCGTCTTAAGTCTGATTTCTTCACTATCTTCAAAACCTTTCAACAACTAGTGGAAAACACACTTAATCAACGCATTAGTATGTTTTAATGTGATAATATGTTTTAATGTGATGGTGGTGGTGAATTCACAAGCAAACTCTTTCTCACTCATCTTTCTCAATGTGGAATTAAACAACTAATCTCATGCCCTCATACTCCTCAGCAAAATGGAATTGCTGAGAGAAAAAATAGGCACTTAAATGAACTTAGCCTAGCAATGATGTTTGAAAGCAAAGTTCCACATAAGTTTTGGGTAGAAGCATTCTTCAGAGCCAATTTTCTTAGTAATCTACTGCCAACCTCAGTTTCTTCAACATTCATCAGTCCTTATGAAACTTCTTTTGGGAAGCCACCTGTTTACACTTCCTTAAGAACATTTGGTTGTACTTGTTATCCTTCTCTTAGACCTTACACACATAACAAGTTTGATCCGATGTCATTACAATGTGTATTTCTAGGATTCAATGAAAAGTACAAAGGGTATAGATGCATTTATCCTCCTACAGGAAGAGTATACATCAGTAGACATGTTTTATTTGATGAAATTCAATTCCCATTCAACAAAGAGTACAATTATCTTTGCACTGAACCTACCACACCATTTTTGTCAACCTGGAAATTGAGTCATCCTTCAGCTATTATTACTGAAAAACCTCCAAATGCAGACACAGAAGAACCTATGTTGTTCACTAGACCACCAATAACTGTTGAACAAGCATATCCTGAAGCAGCCTTTTCACCAGTGAATACAGATCAACCACACTCCCCTGTTCTCTCAGAAAATGTGTCTCATGCTGAAACTAATTTTGAAACAGGAACCATTTTCACTCCTGAGGACTTTCCACCATTGCCATAATCTCCTCAATATGATCCTGAACAATCACCTCAACCTGCTCTTATTTAGAATGAACACCCTATGACCACAAGATCAAAGGTTGGAATCACAAATCCCAACCCAAAGTATGCTCTTTCTCTGGTTCATCACAATATTCCTGCAGCACCAAAATTTGTAGCTTCAGCCTTGAAGCATGAGTGTTGGAACAAAGCCATGAATGAGCAGATCAATATTGTTAAAGAAACTCACACTTGGGATCTTGTTCGTGCAACTTCAGACATGAATATCCTTGAATGTAAATGGGTGTTCAGAACAAAACTACATGCTGATGGGAGTTTGGATAAGTTAACGGCAAGGTTAGTGGCTAAAGGCTTCTTACAAGAAGAAGATGTGGACTATATTGACACATACAATCTTGTAGTTAAAACTGGAACAGCCAGACTGGTTCTTCATACAGAAACAATCATGAAATGGGATATAAGGAAACTTGATGTGAAGAATGCATTTCTTCATGGGGACCTTGAAGAAACAATTTTTATGCAACAACTTCCAGGCTTCAGAGATAAAGAACATCATGACTATGTGTGTTGCCTAAGAAAATCACTCTATGGCTTAAAACAAGCACCACGTGCTTGGTTTGATAAATTCACAAACTATTTACTTGAATATGGATTCTTCTACAGCAAATCATATCCATCTTTATTCACTTGTCACAAAGGCAATGATGTGATCATCCTACTTCTATATGTTGATGACATGATTCTGACTAGAAACAATGATAAACTACTTCAATCATTCATAGCAAACTTAAACTCAGAATTGAAGATGAAAGATTTGGGACGTTTACATTACTTCCTTGGTATTCAGGTTCAATTCAACAAAATGGTATGTTCTTGTG
The DNA here is from genome assembly GCA_900406425.1 of Iberis pinnata. Lineage (NCBI taxonomy): Eukaryota > Viridiplantae > Streptophyta > Magnoliopsida > Brassicales > Brassicaceae > Iberis > Iberis pinnata. The sequence continues at coordinate 8,693 of OVBE01011778.1, forward strand.
TCAACAAAAGTATACAGAGGATCTTCTAAGAGATGCTGGAATGATTGATTGTGCACCATTGCTAACACCACTGCCTTTGCAACAAGACAAAGTTCAAAATCAGACTGAATCATTTGCTGAACCAACTTATTTCAGGAGTCTTGCAGGTAAATTGCAATACTTGACATTGACAGGGCCAGAAATATAACTTGCTGTTAATTATGTATGCCAAAAGATGCATGCTCCATCAGTTTCAGACTTTACACTTCTAAAAAGGATTATGCGTTATCTAAAAGGAACTCTTCACATGGGGATCGACTTCAACTCGAACACATATTCAACACTTCGTGCTTACAATGATTCAGATTGGGCAGGGTGTTAGGAAACAAGATGTTCTACATGAGGTTTTTGTACCTTCCTAGGCTCAAACATTATCTTCTAGTCGGCTAGATAGCAAGCCACAGTTTCCAAGTCCTCAGCAGAAGCTGAATATAGGTCACTTTCAGACACTGCTGCAGAAATGAAATGGATTACAAATGTTATGAAGGATATTGGTCTACCTCAGCCACAAGTTCTAGAGCTTTACTGTGAAAATATGTCAGCCATCTACTTATCAGCAACACCAGCACTTCATAAGAGATCAAAACACTTTGATATAGACTTTCAGTTTGTGAGGGAAAGAGTAGCACTTGGAGCATTGGTTGTTAAACATGTTCCTGCATCACTTCAACTTGTTGATATATTCACTAAGTCACTAAAAATTTGTCCATTCACAAGCTTAAGATTCAAACTTGGTGTTCAGTTCATACCCAACACAAGTTTGAGGGGGGGGGAGGGGTATAAGCATCACACAAGGGTCCAAAACAGAAGCAAAAACAAAGACTTCTTCTGAATCATTAGGTTTCAAAACAGAATGGTTCAAAAGTAAATCAAAGACTTGTCATGCACTTAAAGCTGGAAATAGTACAAATCACTCTGCATCTTTGCCATTAAAGGCTAAACAAGAAAATTTCACCACTCCCAGACCTTTTGCTATTTTATCTTGTTGATAAAGTCACAATCTTTTAGGGAAAACTCTTCCTTTGTCAAGCTTATATAAAGTCTATGTCTTTGTAACTTAGTTGATAAGTTGAATGTTAAAAAAACTTTACAGCCTCACTTTCTCTTTTGAATCTATCTTCATTTGCTTTGAGGCTCTTGCCTCGCCTCGTAGAACTTTCTGTTGCCTTTTAGACAACACATTTAAAAATATTTCTTCTTCCGAGTTGTCAGAAGGCATATCCGAGGAGTCCTCCTCGACTTCCAAAGTTGATTGACTTGTGGAGCCTTCAGTAGCTTTATGAGATGCATACTTAACAACTGAAATTTTTGGGGAATTGCTTGACTGCTCCTATGTCATATGTTCGGACATAATAGATGAATAAATAGGAATACGAGTTGCCATGCAGTAGAATCTCCTTTATCGACATTTATGTCTTTATATGTTGGGGCAGTATGAGCAAGAGGAGCAGGTAGTGGAATGACTGGCGTGATTTAAGTGACTCTCTCTCACCCATTTTTTTTTTTTTTTTTTNGATAGCCAACGAGAAGCCTTGCTTTAAGGTTTATAGGCTCCTTAGAAGATATATATATTGTCAAACTATTAAACATATATATTATCGAGTAAAATAAATCTTAAAACAAGAAATTTTTACGTAACTTTTTTTTTTCTTCTATTTAAGCGAATTTTTCACTAAAAACAGGATCCAACCAATTCCAATAGAAAGAAAATTAAATCCTAGATTTCAATTGATTACGCTAGAGTTCCATTGATCTCACCCAAACTTACACCAAGAAAAAAAAAAAAAGAAAGGCTATGTCTACTTGGGAGTCTGATATCACCAAGACCGAAGATTCGAATGATGTCGTTCCTCTGCCGCTGAAGAAGGCGAAGACAGATCCGAAGGCAGAAGTCAAAGTATGGAGAACCCATTCAAAGTACTAGATTATTTTCTTAGGAGAAACAACTGGACGTTCCCTCAAAGAACAGGTGAATTGAAAGATAAGTAGTTCGATGGTTGGACAGAATATATTAATGATAAATTAACAATTAAAATTCAATGAACATAAGTTGGTGATTGGATAAAGATCATGAACTGAAGGATAAAAAAGTTGTTCAATGTGTGTACCAACAAATCAACATGGACGATAAGATAACTATATACAAGACTTTAATGTAACGAACGAGAAAACATAAGCATCTGAAAAATGTCCTAGGCTACACTTTAATTTTTTACAATTCATAAATAATAACCTGCTCGGATGAAACTGGTATTAGACATAATACAAAGTCTTTAGTAGGCTCATCAAAAAATGACTAGAATTTTTTTTTTGGCACATGCCATATAAAGTATTCCATCAAATGGAAGAGCAAAACATTGGTTGAGGTAGAGAACTGAGAAGGAGTCTTACATTTCATACACTTTGTAGCTAAAGTAAGTTTGACAAAGTCCAAAATACTTTTGACATTTTCGTTCTTCTCAAATACACAATGACGGTAGTTTGAGGCCCTGAGTGTATCAAATCTAACATCATGCGATCTTCCATATATTTCTCTTTAAAAAGATGTTTATGAAAATCAAATATGTTACTGACAATAAAGTTTCACTAGACCTAAAGAGAAATATGCAATTCATGAGGATCTATTTATTATAAACGTAACATTCTTACAAGCATTAATAAGTATAATAAATATATTTTTCTAAGATATTTAATATATATAAGAAATTTGATTGTCCAAGGAAAATTATGGCAATGGAGGATACTAAAAATAAGTTCAACATTTACTTATTTTTTAAAAAGTAAAATAAGATAATTTTAAGAACATAAGAAATATTATTTGTTCCTAACATTTTTAGTCTTCAATTTGTTGACATAGTTACCAAACTAGGAATCGAACCTCTCCACTTGCATAGTCCAGCGTGATCTAGAGTTTGGACTATTGCACCGGCCCATTATGATCTATAGATTTTTTGTTGTAATTACTTGATAAAACAAGGATAAGTGATCTAGAGATTAATGTGACAAAAATAGTAAATTTTATTATCTTCTCTTATATTAAGGCTCAATTTTATATGCTAAAAAATTAAAATTTGAAGATTTCAATATCGTTTTATAATATATATATATATATATATATATATATANATTATTACTATAATGTAAATATTATATAGAGAGTTATTCACATTTAAATTGCATGCGCATTCATCAAATAAAACACAAACATGGAAAATATTATTTTTAAAAAAAAACTTATATTTTTAAACAATAAATTTAAATGTCAAATTAGAAATGAAAGAAACTCCAATTAAAGGTACATAAGAAATAAAAACAAAAATGGAGGGAGAAAAAAATGACAAAGGCGATAAAAAAGGCGAAAAAGACGATCCCGGTAATTCTTTGTCGGCAACTGACATCAAGGCGTCTCCGATCCTTTTTGGCGGTGGCGACATATATTAATGACGGTGTGGATGCGAAATTTTCGGATGGTTGTGACATGCAGTCGATTATCTCCACACACGATCTCTCTGTCATGGGTGATGGATTTCAACCGTTTTGCGGTTTCGACATGGTTTATAACTTTCATCTTCTCCATTCACATATAAGTTTTCCTCTTCTCCTTTACGATTTCGAATCCGGGAACATTGAATTTCTTAATTTCCTTTTCAAATCTTCTCAAATTTCATTCCAATTCCTAATGGCCGAGAATCTCGGTAGAGCAATTCAAGACATTGATTTGGGAATCAATGACCCTCCCATTGCTCTTCCTATTGCACTTCTGGATCAAGCCATGGCTGATAATCAATTCAGTTTGATTGTTCGTCCTCTTATGCCCCGAAAGCAAAATCTCAGAGCCATTGTGGCTTCTATGCCTCATAATTGGAGATTATTTGGATTGGTTCATGGAAGGATCATTGAAGCTTATCGATTTAAGTTCATCTTGTTGGAACTCGTAACAATTTATAACGCTTTATAAATTCTAATTACGAATTTATACTTCCAGGATTCGTGCAAATACTGAAATAAATCTAGAATACAGAGATTTGAATATACATGGATATTCTGCAGCGGAACAACTAACCGAATTAGTCTAAGGTTTATGAGCACTCCAAGTGTCGTGCCTCTACCGGTATCCACACGCACACAAACTGGATCGAACTGATATGCTAGTATCGACAAGATCAAATCTAGAAAGAGTCGTCACGACGAACAATTCGTCATTGTCTATTTTTCTCTCTAGGGTTTTATTAATCTTCTCATTAGGTTAATCGTGATTAACCCAATCCTCACATATATATATGTTGCATTAACATGTTTTGTGTTATAATGGGCCAAGCCCAATTACAAGATGTGTTTTTTAAACACACGTGAAAATAACATGTGAATTACATATAATTAACATTAATCCCTTTTAATTAGAATAGTAAATTTATTATATGTATATCTTATATAACATATAATTAATAACACTATTATACATAAAAAGTTTCATGATCCAATTTGCTTAGGTGTGTGACCCTGTAGGATCATATAATATTAGTAATGGACTCATAGACCATAGATTATAAGCGGTCTCTAGCAAAACATTATAACCACCTAATATTATATGATTGCCAAACCTTGACATTGCAACTTTATCTAGAGTACGTACAAATGATTTCAGGACATTCCCAACAATCTCCCACTTGTACTGGAATCATCTATTCTGATAATCCTTTTGTCTCTATATCTCGATCTCCGCATAAGGCAAGAAACTGTGTCATCCTTAATAAGCTAGATCACTTTTATCGAACTCTGATTTATACTGATTAAACAAACGACTGACATTCACCTCGTTTGAGCACGGCCATGCATTTCTCCGTATCAAATCTTCGATAGGCCTAGAGATATTTATCTCCTGTTATATAGGAGGGTCAAATCCCATCTTGTTCCATCCATATTCCTTACACACTTTTCTAATACACTTGAGCGATGCCTTTATAATCACCTTTTACGGCTGATGTTTGACAAAGTCAAAGCACACTGATCCATATGTCAGAAAACATGACGAACTCAGGTCAAAGGACTATACTCTATAGTTCTCATGAGAAACTTTTATGACACTCCTATAACAATCTCATAGCGGGTCAGTCCGATACTATGTTCTCCAACACACATCTATGTGATTGACTTTAATACTACATATC
>OVBE01011779.1:0-13898 GCA_900406425.1 Iberis pinnata
AAGCATCTGAAACTTTTCTCAGAGAGTGGATATAAGCAATGTGAGTAGAAGCAAACTCATGTGGCTCATCTCCTTCTATATATTCTCTTAAAGCATCTGAAACGTTTCCTGTTTAATGAAACAATTCTTCAAATCATTCATTCACTATACAAACAGAAAGAGTTTCAATTACTGAGAGCATCGAATTGGTGAGTGATCCAAAGACCTACTGAACATCGAATTGGTGAGTGATCCAAAGACCTAAAGAAGACTGTAGCAGAGCCCGCAAGCATTCCATCAACTCCATATGGAAATAACCTAAGAAACATAAAAGGCAACATCATATTTCATAAAGCTCCTACCTAACAGTATGATGAATGTTGAACTTACCCTGATGGAAGTTTATAACCAGCCCAATCTGTCTTGAAACAAAGATAACTACCAACTACTATGACAAATAGCATGACAAAGACATTTACAGTTGTTATAATCCCTTGAGCAAATGTGCTCTGCATAGAAGAGATAGCTCAATGTAAATAATGTTTACACAGATTTCTCTGCATCAAACAATTTCTAAAGATAAATTACCAGATTTGGAGATATGCCACGAGCAACAGTTGAACCAAAGACCTAAAGAAGACTGTAGAAGACAAAATTAAAGGAATTATTCAGCATGGATTCGAAAATACAAACCTTAAAACATCGAGAAAAGGAAGCTGATGAAGAAACTTTCGAGATGAAGCCATCTCTCTCTGTCTCTAGATTGTATCTCACTCTCAGAGTCGATGATCATCGATGAAGCAAGATTTAAGAACTTTCTAGATTGTATCTCACTCTCAGAATCGATCTACAACAACAATTGAAGATGATCATCGATGAGAAGAAGGAGAAAGTGGGTTTAGGACGACCTAAGGTCGACCTTAATTAAGGTCGTCCTTCTAATTATTGGATTTTTTTAATTTAAGTTTGGGTTAAAAAGGCCCAAGGACTTTGGTAAGGACTACTAATAAAGATGCTCTAAGGGTTGATTTGCTTTTTCTCAATATGAGTTTAAGGCTATTAATAATGCGGAGAAATACAATTACCTGAAATGATATAAAGATGAAATTTTAATCTCTTGACTATAATGACTAGTGTTATTTTTTCTTGCTCAAAATAAATTTATAAACCAAAAAAGAAAGATTAACTAAAAAGCTTATTTTTGTGTCAAAAACAGGGGTTTCCCCCTATAAATTTATTAAGAATGAGAAGAATGGAGTTATAAAAGAATGTTGCAAGAAACCGAGTTAGCTGACAAATCATTACCAAGACAACTTCTAACTACTTCTGGAGCAACCTCACAACAATAAAAACCTAAAGAAAGATTAAAAACATAATTAGCTAAACTATCAGCTAGTGAAAATTTAATTAACTAGTTTCTAGATAATAAGTCGTGGCACAATCATACCAAGAAAGAGAGTGGATGTGATGCATTAACCCCACATTTTAGAAAGTCTACAACACACGTCGAGCTCCTTTATTCCATGCAAACCACAATATATAGTAGACTTTTCATAACTCAGCTAATGTCGCCGAACAAATACCAATATTTACGGCGAAACCACATTTCTAAACCCCCTCTGAATCCCTAAGAACTTCACCTGCTGCCGCTAGACTCGGATTCCCTTTCGATGCTCCATCAGTATTGACCTTTAACCATCCATCATTGGGTTTTGTCCATTTAACTGCAACCCGAGATGCTTGTACCACACTTCTTTCTCGGTTCACAATATTGTGAGTTTGAAGTGTCTTTTCTGCTAAAACTCTCATGAATCTAACCCGATCTCGACATCTACCAGTAACACCGAAGACATATCTACATCTCCATTTCCAAGCCCATCACATTGTAATCGCAAACAACGTACTCCACCATTTTTAAGAAAGTTAAAGAAAAGCTATTCGAGAAGTGGCATAGCATATAATTCAGCCTGTTTTAGGGAGGGGATCAGGCGAGTCCAAATGCCCTTTATTGATGGATAATATCTCAGAACGTGCATTATCGATTCTTCCGCTCCTTTACACACCACACACACAACACCTGCAGCAAGTTTACGTTTTTTTGTTCTCCTGGGTCGTGAGAATTACTTTATGAAAAACTAACCAGAGAAATATTTTTATCCTCTCTTGTGTCACTACACCCCAAATCCGCTTAAAAATTAACTGAAGATTAGTGCTTGGCTCATCCGGTTTGGTTAGCTGATTTGACCAAGAAAGAACCATTTATTGTACCTTTCCATGATAAAGTATCTGCCTGGTCCGTAAAGTCATCCAAAACCACCGATTTTAACTCAAGGCGGATATTAACCGTGAAAAATTTTCGTAGCACATCCCACCTTCAACCATAATTACTACCACAAAACAATCTAATATATCATAAAAACGATGGAAAATATATTATTAACAATATAAATTTATAAAATAATCTATTGGTTATCATTTCGATTCATTTTCACCATATCAGAATTCAGACCTCAATTATATGCCATAATGTGATCTATTTATTTGAAAGATTATTTGATTTAAAAGAGTTTTCAAATTAAAAACAAAAACACAAATTAATATAATCTAAAATATTAAAATCTAAAATTTTAAATCTAAAATTCTCAAATTTTATGGTCCCAAATTTCCAAATTTTGTTTGAATTTACTAAATCAACTAAAATCCATTAATAAGTAGAGAATTTTTGTAAGTTTAAGATAGAGATTTATTATTCTAACCAGTTTGATCAATTCTTCGTCAACAAATTTTAGCCATATACAAATCATTTTCGATGATAACATTCAATATTTATGGATTTTCATATAATTTAAATTTCAGTGAATATTAAAAAAATCATGATTAAATAAAATCATATAACTATCATGAAGTAGAAAAGTCAAAATAAATACACATCGTGGGTGACATAAAGGAGAGGCGGCTATATAAAGATAACGGTAAAAAAAAAAAAACTTACAATCGAACGATCTGTAAATAAAACCACACCGTAAAACACATAGAGTGCGATACAGAGGATTATAGCTGTTTTCCAACGCGACACGACTAGTACCCACAATATCATCGAAAACAAAAGAGCAAAAAAAAAAAATTCTTTTTATAGCTTGAGAATATAAATCGTAGGGTTTTTTTTTTCTTCCTTGAGAACCGCACATAGAAAAAGAAAGAGAGAGAGAGATCGGTGGAAGAAGGATATTGATCTTTGTTGGACTGAATCGGAATATATAAAGGTTTAAAGAGGTAGAAAGCTCTGGATTCCATTTCTTTCCGTCGTATGCGACGGTGCTTATGCCTGTTTGGCTTTTAGGTATTTATAGATCTTCGTTTTCTCCCTTTTTGATTCTTGAGTTTTTTTTGTTTGTGATTTTCTTTTATGTTTCTTCGTTTGATCGGATTGGATCTGATTTCGTTTTGGTATGCGTGGAATCGTCTATTTGAGATTTGACGTGTTCTGATTTAGTTTTAGGTTATATAGATCCATTTTCTGTTGCATTGATGATTGAATAATTTTTAAGATCTGAGTGAAAATGGCTGAATAACTTTTTGTGATTCAATACGGGATTAGATGTTGCTAACTTTCGTATTTGCTCTCTATACGGAATTTTAATTGTTGTTGTTAAGGTATATTTATGTTTCAAGCATGATGATACGTTTTACTGGTCTTGATGAGCTAATATGAGTCCGTTTTCAGCTTCAGATTTTGCAGAATTTTCACAGATTTTGTGATTTGTGATCTCATCTGTTTTTTCTTTTTTTTTAAACTTATTTCTGCTAGGTGTTTGGAGTTTCATGAAATGATACTGGTATTGACGATAGTCTAATGTAAGTTGAGTCTTTTGTTAGTATACCATTTGTTTTGATTATGGTGTTTTTGGTAATTTGTTTTCCGATTGATCTTTTGAAAACTTGTATTCTCTTTAAATTCGTTCTTTTATTGTTTTCGTCATATTTCTCGTATTTGCTTATCTTTGGATTGCTTTCATTGCCACAGGTTCTATTAAGCATCCTTTTAAGTGGACTTTTGTCTTCTGAGATATGGAGCATGCTTTCTTCTGGCCAAGCTGCTATCATTACCAGCTTTTCTCATTCCAAGAAGCGCTCGATTGGCGGTTTCTTGTACGTTCAGATTTCATTGTGGGCTCTTTTGTTAACTACACTTAGTGGTCAAATCCTCTTCTATGATTTTTAGTGAAGTTGTGAGGCAAATTTCCGAGACAGGTAAGGCTTTTGATGCTGTTGACACTTTTGTTTTGTTCTAGACGATTATTCCCTCCTTTGATGATTACCGTTATTGGAACTTTAGTACGTGCTATGCATTTGTACAAGTTTATGTCCTTGTTCTAATAGATTTCATTAAGATGTTTCTACTGATGTAAAATAAGGAAAACTTTGAAATGAAAATGTTAGGAAAAACTTTAAAAAGCTTAATTTAACAAGATAAAATCTGAAGTCTTGTATATATCATTTAGAAAACGACATTTGCGGACAAATTTATAGGACATCAAACACCCCAAATATTTTTTGTACACATTCTTTATATTTATTAGAAGACACATCATCGTGTGCCTGACAATTTTCTTTTTCACAGGGCTGAAGGCTGCAAATTCTTATTAGCCTAGTCTAGAGAAACCTCTAATCTGCCCCCTGTGAACAAAGATTTGTTAACCCTCTCATATCTTGTTCTTATGGGCGCTGGGTGAAGAAAAAATTATCAGTTTCTTTTTCTAGTTTACTTATGTCGTAGATGTGGTGCTTTTTCGTTGAGTCTGAACCCCTGAGTGAGATGTTGTGAGCATAGGGTCCTTCCTGTTAGCCAACACATCCTTTCTTGTTGGTTCATTTTCGCCTTTGAGTTCTCAGTATGTGTTTTCCTCTTCTCTTGCTGTCGTTCTTTTGCCTTAGTGGTCAATTCAGTAGATAACAGCGATTCTATCCAGTTTGGTACACATTGATTTCACTGCCTTGGTGTCCAGTCCTTGCTACGAAAGTCAGAAGATTAATGCTATATAAATCTTTCACAAGTTATACATACATAAAATAAAGAGGCTACTTTGCTTTACCTGAATGACGATGGACAGGTGGCTTAAATTTCTCTTGACTTGTTTAATATTTTTGGCATGTAGCCCCTTGATTAATTGTTTACAAGTTTGCTTTCAATGCCTTATGAATTTACAGGTACAAGTTAATTAAAGAGGTTGGTGATGGTACTTTTGGTAGCGTCTGGCGAGCTATCAATAAGCAGACGGGTGAAGTAGTAAGTTGCTTTCTTTGAGACCTATCTGTGCCTACAGAATATTCTTTGCTTGATTTTTAATCATCTAAATTTTCTATGAGCAGGTTGCAATTAAGAAAATGAAAAAGAAGTACTATTCCTGGGACGAATGTATTAATCTGAGAGAAGTGAAGGTAGTGACTGGCTTCTGTTGAGATTGTTGGTTTGTCATGTTTCCGTTATGTTTACTTATTCGTCCTGTTTTTCTTCTATTAGTCGCTTAGGAGAATGAATCATCCAAACATAGTGAAGTTGAAGGAAGTCATCCGGGAACATGATATTCTATATTTTGTCTTCGAGTATATGGTATACTTCTTACTGTGTGTAATTTGATATTTGCTGACACTTTGACTCGTTGCGCTGAATCTGTCTTTGCTATTCTTACTTGATTAGGAGTGCAATCTTTACCAGCTTATGAAGGATAGACAAAAGCTTTTTGCAGAATCTGTTATAAAAAATTGGTGCTTTCAAGTCTTCCAAGGCCTTGCTTACATGCATCAGCGTGGTTACTTCCACCGCGATCTTAAGCCAGGTAACCGATAGCCTTGAGGTCTAAATTTAAAGAAGGCTTCAAACATATGCTGCTCACAATAATATTAACATAGTCTGTCACTCAATATATATTTTATACTGTGTTGGTTGTTGCAGAAAATCTATTAGTCTCTAAAGACATCATTAAGATTGCTGATTTTGGTCTGGCACGGGAGGTTAATTCGAGCCCACCTTTTACTGAATATGTTTCTACACGCTGGTAAGATTCGCTTCCTTTTTGGTGTTGCAATAAATCATTCAGAAATATAATATCAATGTCTCTATGTACTTCTATGACCCATATTTGACTAAATGCTATACAAGTGGTGCCTTGCTGACCCAAAAGTCTTTTGTTCTAATAGGTATAGGGCACCTGAAGTACTCCTACAATCATATGTATATACATCAAAAGTTGGTTAGTATTCTTACTGTAGTAAGAAATAATTATATTTGATCTTTAATAATGCAACGTCTTGCTGACTAAATTGGCAATTATATTGTGCTTTTCTGTTCAGATATGTGGGCTATGGGAGCTATTATGGCTGAGCTGTTGTCTCTCCGACCTATTTTTCCCGGGGCTAGGTAACTTATCAGTCATTAATATGTATTTTGCTGATTAGAAATGTTGCGAAATCAAATGCTAACAAACAAGTGAAAAATATTGTATCATCCGTGCAGTGAAGCAGATGAAATCTACAAAATTTGCAGTGTCATAGGCAGCCCAACTAAGGAGACCTGGTTAGAGGGACTTAATCTTGCTAACACCATAAACTATCAATATCCTCAGGTACTTATTCGACCTTGAGAAATGTGTATGAGCCTTGCATTAGGAACTAATGGTTTGCTATCTTGCAGCTTCCAGGTGTACCTCTTTCAAGCTTGATGCCATCTGCTAGTGAAGACGCAATTAATCTTATTACGGTAATTTCAACAAATCTTAAAAAGGTTTCTCTATGAATCCATGAAGGTAACTGACCAACTTTATCATGATCAATTCAGCGGCTTTGCGCATGGGATCCATGTAGCAGACCAACTGCTGCAGAGGCTTTGAAGCACCCGTTCTTCCAGGTACACGGAGAAAAAAAATTAATTGGTTGATATTCGATTACTGTTATGATCTAACTGTGTTTTTTTCATGTGGCAGAGTTGCTTTAATGTCCCACCATCTCTTCGTCCCAAATCATCTGTTGCGAGAACTCCTCCGCCTGGTAATTTTCTTAGTTTGTTGATTATTTGCCAATGTCAGAAACTAAATATTGATATATATGTTTTGATTCTAGTGGCACCAAGGGGTTCGTTCGAGCAACAATCAGTTAAACGGCACACAGTGTCTCTTGCCAATGCTAAGCCATTCAGCACTACACCAAAGTCGAATGCTGCTTTTGGAAGTGGCGTCCAGCGGAAGCTTGATATGGCTAATAATCCAGATGGGACGAGAAACACTAAACCCGTTAGAAGTAGTTCTGTTAAATACAGACCACCTGGAAGAAAGAGTCCTCGTAAGTTAAAAAAAAAGCCTTAACCACTCTCTCTCACTATGATTCTTTCTTCTTCATTTAATAAAAACTAACTCCATTTCGATTTTGCGATAAAAGCAGCAGGGTTGTCATTGAGCAAGGCTCGTGTCGCTAGAGGTGTATCGGAAACTGCTGATAAACTTGCTAATGTAAACATTGGAGGAACCATGTCTCGAAGACACTCTGTGTCTGTGATGGGACAACAACAACAACAGCTAAAGCCACCGGCTATGAAGGCAGGTTGGGTAGGAGAAACACGTGACATGTTCCTTAGACCAACACAACCAACCTCTAGAAAAGTCGCTGGCTAATACAAATATACCTCTCACTTAAGCCTCTCACATAATCTTATATACTAAAATGTCTCCTTTTGAGTTATGACGGTCTTGTCTCGTCGATGGTTATGGTTTTATTTTGTTTTGTTTACTTTTGTTCGTGTGACAGATGGTTTGTTTTATATGCGTGAAGACTAACTTTGTGATTTGCAATAAAAGTTCGACTTGAAACTATTTTGTATAGTTTTTGCCTCTTGGGTACTTCCCAATTCATTATGGTAGCTTGCTATATGGTTGATATTGAGATAGGCAAAATAACCGATATTTATCGAATGAGCTACTCGGTTTTGAAATCTAAACCGAACTATGAAATTCAAATCGAAATATGAAATCCAAATCCAAACTATTATTCAAATAACTATAAAATTTAAGGAATTGAATAGCACTATATAAACTAACTATCATCAAAAATAATTTTTTTAATTACATATACAAATAACCGATTACATATCTAGATTAGACTTGGTTACAAAATTGTTTTTATTAAGAGCTTTTGGTCAAAATTAATAAAATAGATTAGAAACCAAAATATCCTAACAAAATGGGAAAATTACTCAAATGCATATCAAAATACCAAATTCTATTATCTAAATAACCAGAATTGAACCTGAACCAAACCAAAACTTAACTTAAAAATATATAAATGGATCTTAATACTTTTGTATCTAAAATATCCGAAATTCGAAAGAATCGAATTTCATGTAGGGACCGTAAAACCGGATTTAGTTATAAACCGAGTTTAAAACGTTTAACAATCTTAAACTGAACGGAGTCGAGTCGAAACTCTTTCCTTAATTCTAAAAATTGCCCGTAGTAAGACGGTTTAACGCAATTTAAGAATCCCAGGATACAACCGTTCCAAGTTTTTATTAAGTCTTACTCTTAATAAAGCCTATCGACGTTAGTCTTTATGAATACTCCCGAGACTTTTGAAACGGGGTATTATTGGAACAACTTTTACGGATATTTATGGTAATTATTTATTTAATCTCTTATACAAACCGAGAAACCACTTGTTCTCTAAATTGTTTGAGAAAAAATCGGATCTTTATTTTTCTCTTTCAAAACCGAAAACAATATGTTTTCTGATTATGATGTGAGAGTTGAACGAAGAAAAATGAATGAGGAGGGCCTTATTTATAGGAGACGAAAAAATGTCATGTGAAAGGATGTGGCCTTTGGTCAAGACACCTTTTCACATGAAAGTATGTGACATTTGGTAAAAAGACACACCTCTTCGTCGCACATTTTCAATTGGTGCCCGTTCGGCCAACAGCTGCAACTGTTCGCTTGGTGACCTTTCACCTGTAAGTTAATTCACTCTAGTTCACTAAGCTTGAGTGTTAGCTGACCAGTCCACTCAGCTAGGTTAGTACTCATTCAGCTTGGATGAGTTGCCATTTTGCTCACCTAGCCGAGCTAGCTAGTCTTTTCAACTAGTTTAGCTCACTTCGCTGTCTAATTTCTCATTCAAATTTACTTCCATTTTGACAAAACCCACTTTGTAAAAAATGAATTCCAACACTCCAAACGACCACGCCTAGTTGATAACATATTCATGTCTATTGATAGACAAACCGCAAAAACACAAATTTTCATCAAAATTTACATGAAAGTTGGATATTAAAGACAAGACCAAAGAGCTCTTAGTCTATTTCTTACTTGGAAGAGTTCCAAAAAGACTTCCAAAAGACAGGCCAATTCTTCTTAGCTTCATTCCAACCTAACAAAGATCCTTCTCTTAACGGATCCCAACTGGAAGACACAATCCCATAGCTCACACCAGCTAAAGCCGTACCAAAGAAAACAAACGATACAATAAATGGAACCCAACTTGGTACATCAATTTTCAATCCAACTTTAAGATAGTAAAATAATGGGAAGAATAATAGACCAATGAAAAGTGGTAATCCCACTGTAAATCCCATTCTACTTATCATTCTGTTTGTTACTATCTCTGGTATCACACCTCTCTCTCTTTCATCTTCTTCTTCATACTCATCATCATCGTCTTCTTCTTCTTCTTCTTTTGGTTTTTTTAGTTTTTTGGTTTTCTTAGGAGAAGGACCAAAGCCTCTTGGACTCTTCATTGTTGCGTTTAATGGAGATATCTGTAATCGACTGTGACTGTGACTATTCCATTCTCTTGATCTTTCTAATAAACTACACTGTTTCTTGTTTTCATTAAGCTGTGAAAAATTGGAAGCAATTTTGATACTTGAAATAATTTTGACGCCATTAAAGTGTACACAGAGACATAAACAGAGAAATAGAGAGAAAGAGATTACCTTGGAGGAAGATTTGGGATGAGGAGAGAGATTCAAGTGACATGTTACAAGAGCCATTGAATCAGAACAGACATGAACTAAGAGATGAAATCTTAACGAGATTTAGTCACAGAAGAGAGAAGCATATCTGTTTTTTTTTTTTCTGGTTGATTCTAGTGAAAGAAACGGATAAGGTTCTTGCATTATGAAATCTTAAACCGGTTTTGTCCGGTCCGGTATGCATCCGTGCTAATCGGTCCGAATTTTTTTTCTCTTAGTGGTTTGTAACCGGATTTACTGAGTAAATGGTGACCAAGCAGTCAACTCAAAGGATGTGCATTTAGATTTCAGTTCCAGTTCGATTCGAGTAATTTAGGTTTCAGATTTTTTGGAATTCAACTATATACTATCAAAAAGGAATTGAGTAGACTACGGTTCAAATTTAGGTCGGATTTTGATTTTTTACCAAAATCTGATATAAAACCGAATAACTTTTTTATAGATTTTTTTGTCTTTTATTTTGGATTTACGGTTTGTATTTCTCAGGTAATATAAATAATTCGGAGTTTGAATCTAAAACACAACTAAAATCCGAATTACCCAAACCAAAAAACTCGAAATAGAACAAAAAAAAATTCAAATTACCCTATAAAATTTACTTGTATATATAAACAAATTTTGGGACACCTATTTGGCTTTCAGCCATACTAAAAAATTATAGAAGTCACTAGAACTTTTTGAAAATTTGGTTCGGTTCTGAGTATTTTGGTTAAGTTAATTCTGATTTGTGTTTCGGGTTTCGGGTAAAATGCACTATCCTACTGAGCCAAGCACGACAATTACAGTAACTACCGTAATTGGGTTGATAAACCGGGTTGGATTTACCGGTTCGGTTCTTTCTTTGTTTTGTTTATCCAAGTGTAAAAGACAACGAGTGGTTCTGAAATGAGAGCAAAAGCTTGCTGATCGAAACGAAGAGAGGAAAGTTCGAAATCGGCGAGAAAATTCTGAGATTCTAATCAACTAATGGTAATATTTCTAGTTTATTGATTTACTACTCATTGAATTCTTCAAGATCGTGAGAGATTCAATTTATATGGATTCTTAGATAGAGATAATCGATGGGGAACGAAAAGAGCTTTTAGGTTTAGCTTCTCGATTCAATGTGCATTAGGATTTGAATTAGTTTACAGTTTATACATTCTTGTGTTGTTAATTTTTGCAGGTCTTGATGATCATTAAAGGTATATTCAGAAGATATAAGAAATGGAATCCAGTTCATCCTACTTATGGTTCATTTTGGGGAATGGGTATTGGAATTGGTTGTGGTGTTGGTTGGGGACCTGGTTTTGGCCCTGAGGTTATTGGCTATATCGGTGCAGGCTGTGGTGTCGGTTTTAGTGTTGGTATAACACTTGCTGGTCTCGGCATTGGTTTACCGACTAATCTTCTTCTTGCAGCTCCTTATAACAGTATACTTACTCTCTCTCTCTCACACACAAACACACATTCTTCATATATATATATGTGATCTCTTAATTCAGGTTTTAAGCAATTTGAATACACATTCTTGTTTACTGAGTTTCCTTTTGATATCTTTGTTCTTTCAGCTGTGGAAGCAACTAGAAAGGGTGCTTTTGATTTGTTTGGTAGAAAATTATCAACTGATGGTTTTATGCCTCAGTTTGCGAAGTTGCAAAGACAAGTCAGTGAGATGTGTACTGGTTTTAGCAAGAAGCCTCGCTTAGATAATTCGATTGATGTAAAATTTTTGCCTTTGTTCATTTCACATGATTGTGGAAGATTTGGGAGTCATCTTCTCCCTCTGCGCAAAGGTAAACAAAAATTAGTCTTGAGTTATGATACACATCCATGTGCAAGGTTCTTCTTTTTCTGGTTTTTTGAAATAGATAATGATAAGATATGATGTCTTGATATTTCCTTATGCAAAGACTACAAAAGCTAGAATCATGACAATGTCTGATCTTTTACTTGCCTCTATCTTATGTATAACTTAGTGTTATTCACTAGATAAAGTGATCACTACATTCCGTAGAACAATTTGGATAGAGAACAGTTGAATTTAGCGTTTGGCTTTGCAGGTTTGGAGGACAAGAATCGTGGACATTCATCAGCTATGTGAAGAGATTTGTTTCGAGTTTTTGCATTGCTTGATAGTTACTTTCACTGGCATATGTCTCACATTTGAGTGTTACAGTTACAGAGATATATCTAAGAGGTTAGTTGACATTCATAGACCAGTTCAGGTTAGTTCAATGTGTTTCACAAAAGAACATTACTAGAAATGTAGTTAGTGTTACACCTCAAGTTTATGCTTTGCCCTTAAACAGTTACAATCTTTTTCTCTTTTTGTTCTCTTTTTGTATCTAATTCCATTTACTTTGTTCCTTACTTCTAAAGGATAAAGAACCTTTCAAGAGAGAGAAAACTCGAGTGAATATATACACTTTTGTATGTATACATATATCTGTCTCACCCCAATGTGAAAGCTGCAGACTTTAGTTTTACCTTGTAAACAGAGGAAGAGCTTTATGGAACAAGATAAGAAGAACAAGTCTGAAATTGATGACAAGCTTGATAAAATCATATCTTCTTTCGATGTCGATTATGCGAAATGGTTGTCTAAAAACCAGAATGAACCATCTTCTTCAAAGCATGGAAGCCTCTTCACAAATGGCGATTCGTCAGAAATTGTCACTAAAGAAGAGAGACCTAAAGCTAATTGCGTTGAGACAAGCTCTGATCTTCCAAGTCAAACCATTCATGGATTCGAAAACGAGATCTTGTTCTTGATGAACTTCTTGCTTAACCAAAAGGAGTCTCAAGAGTTCAAGGCTTTAGCAATTGTGGGTAAATACGGAGTTGGTAAAACAACATTATGTCAAGTCGTGTTTAACCACGAAAAGGTGAAACAAGCTTATCTTCCGAGGATTTGGATCTCTATGTACAGCAAAGAAACCGATAAACACGAAGATCCTAAGATAAGTGTTGTGAAGAGGATGTTACTATCACTTGGAGTTGAAGAAGAGATATTGAAACAGATCAAAACAGAAGCAGTTGAAGAGAAGAGTACTAAAGATGAAGCTAATGAGAAACAAGAAGAGACTGTTAAAGAAAAGGAGCTTTCTAGATTATTGTATAATCTTAACATGAATCTGATTGGGAAGAAGTATTTGATTGTTTTAG
This sequence comes from Iberis pinnata, assembly GCA_900406425.1. Taxonomy (NCBI): domain Eukaryota; kingdom Viridiplantae; phylum Streptophyta; class Magnoliopsida; order Brassicales; family Brassicaceae; genus Iberis; species Iberis pinnata. The sequence continues at coordinate 13,142 of OVBE01011779.1, forward strand.
ATGATGTTTGGGAAGATAACAAATGGAATCAGAGACTCGACGATGATGAAAAATCGAATCTTTCTCGCGGGTTTCCTAAAGGGTATGGTGGAAGAGTGATTATAACAAGTAGAGATGAGAGATTAGCTAAGAAGATAGTTGGAGAAGAAGAGAATCTGCAACGTTTGTTTCCAAGAAATGATGTAGAGAGTGTGTGGAAGATTTATAACGATGCTAGAGGAATTGAAGTGAATCCAATGTTTCCAGGGAGATTCAAACAAGAACTTATGGATAAATCATGTGGTATTCCTTTAGCTGTGAGAATGTTGGCTCAGATTGAACCTGTTGATGATAGTGGTGGAGATGTGGAGAGGAAGAAAAGCTTTTAACTTGTGTTTAAGTATGTTTTTATGTAATTATTACTCTTTAATCTAAGAAAACATTTGAAGATTAATATCTCATGACTATTAATTATGATAGAAAGTTAGAAACTGTTGTTGTAAAGATTTGTGGGAAGTATAGTGTAAACCTCTGGTATTTGAAAGAATGAATACAAAGAGTTTCAATGCAAATTTGTGAAAACCTAAGGTAACATTTTGTCTCATGCATATGGTTTTCTGACAATCATGTTTTCTTTTTGCACGACCAGCACGGCCGATTCTAAGCATAGTCAAATGAAACATTGGTTTCGAGCCCTTATATTTTATAAGTCTGTTTTTATATTTCATAGACCTTTAAAACTTAAAATTATATATATATATATATATATATATATATA
>OVBE01011780.1:0-13897 GCA_900406425.1 Iberis pinnata
TATATAAATCATCACCAAACACAATAAAATTAATTATAGTATATATCAATTATATATGAATTTTGTTAATAAAATATAAAGCAAGTTGGTTAAAGTTAATTCTTTTAATTTGGTTTTTTCAACAATTCTTTTATATTTATGATTTTTTGTTGATGAAATATCAATATCTTTAATTTGGAGTAAGACAAATATAATAAGTTGTTTTAAGTATTGTAAAAATTATATTCTTATTAAATTACTATAAAAAGTTAACATAAGTACTATGGTACTATGGTATTTATAATATAAATCTTAACATAAAAGTTATGTAGTTTAGCTGAAGGATATAAATATTTACCTTATGCATGAAAACTATTAATTTTGAACTTATTTACATATACATTAACATAAATAATATTCTACATCTCATTACTTTTGTTACCTAAAATTCACACAAAAAACACTTTTACAATATAATAATTATAATGTATTAAATGTTATATATATATTTTTTTAAAATCATAATCCTGCACATAGTGTGGATAAAATTCTAGTAGCTTATATAAACTAATAGCTTTTCGACTCAAATACTTTGGTTTGATTCGATTTTATAGGTACTTTAATTTTTTTTTAATAAGTAGTATGAAACAATATATTAGTTATAATATATTGTCTCTAGATTAACAAAACCACAATCTATTAAATAAAATTTAAATTTTTATTTGAAACTAAACTATTAAATTTGTGTAACGAGGATCAAATGACCTATTGGTTGTATCACCGCTGTTGCTTTGTTACTAGACGTGGGATCGAGTCTCATACTCGTATAGCAAATGCATTTTTTTCCTATTTATGGAGTTTAGGTTACGGGACCGGCCCGTTGTGATCCAGACATTAATGTGACAAAAAGTTTGTGTTTCATAGTTTTAGTTTTTATCTTTACATCAAAACAAATATTTCAATATTTTTTTTTCAATTGTCCATCTTAATTTTTCTCTTAATGTTTAAAAGGATCATCCAATCATCTAGATCCGCTTTCTCCATTATATTTTTTAGATCATCGAAAAAATAAAAAGATGGTATGACATATCGTTATTTATTTTCTTTTTTTTAACAACTTATTGTTATTTAATAATTGATTCATATATTGCAAAAACTTCATACTTTAAATGAAAAAAAATCCACAATAAATTATACTATACGCAAACCAAATTGATACAAGTCACAAATGACTTAGAGAAAGAGACAATGCTCACGAAAAACAATTCATTCAACACCATCATGCATTGCATCCAAGTTGAAAAACACATCTTAGTGGTTTACCACTTTGTACTTTTTTTTCCAAGTTTGGTTTTATCCCAATGGATTTTTCAAACTTGTTTTTTAATGAGGCAAGGTGATACACGCTTTTCTTAAGATGGTCTAATCACTTGGAAAAAGGCTGAGGCATTAATCATTCGCACTACAAGTTTGCAAGGAGCTTTATAAATAGCTTCAAGAATTTTACTATTTAGGGCAAAAAGCAAAACAATAGGTTGTTTAAACTAAAAAATGAAGAAGACTAAAAAATGTCTAGGTCCTACAACACACAAAACTAGGTCGTGCAACACACTAAAGCAGATTGTTAGTTTAATTATAAAAGATTGACTCACCTTGATTGATGTTAAAAAGGTTTAGGATCCAATTGGTGTTGATCAAAGGTTATTCATAGTTTGTGGGCGATTCTGTTCATTAGCTTTAAGCTTCTCTTCTTGATCTTCTAGGATGATTCGTAGGTCTTGAGCTTCATGTAGAACTTCTTGTTTAAAATTGGCTAAGAAGGCTAACAAGGACAGATGCGAGATGACATTGAAGTGGGAGATAAAGTTTGGATTCATCTAGGAAAGGAGAGGTTCCATATTCTAATGTTTGTTACAAAATTTTAGATGCACTCATAATCCGGTTATTCCAACAAACGTATTCACCGAAAAATTTAATATAATCCGGTTATTCTAGTGAATGTATTCACCAAAAACTTGCTGGAACATTAGTAAATATCACATTGTCATAATTGTTGTTCCAACAAAGACTTGGTACAACCCAAGGTTCTGGTCTATAAAAGGTGTGAGCTTTTTACCATGAAGGTTAACTTCTAGCTAGTATAAGCAGGGCTTCTTAATTAAGGAGAAGTACAACATTTTTCACAAGTCACACTGATTGATTATGACACAACACTAGGCTGTATGTCTGATAGCAAACATATAACTTTTTTTTGATAAAAAAACATATAACATCGTTATTATGGTAGATATATAGTCTAAAAAATCTAGAATCATAATTTCCTTGAAAAATGACATAACTATTGTCTAGAACAATGATCCCTAAGTGTTGGAGGGAAGATGGGAGCAAAGACAAACATCTTTAGGATACAATCAGCATTGAGTCCCAAAAAGGCATTGCAACAGGAAGGACCTATATTCCGGATTTGTCCATTTATTATCGATCTGAAGATTTCTGGGATACAGTCGGGAATAACCTCTAGTGATGACCAACAATCTCCTGGTACATGCTGTGGCGGAGACAACGTTTGAGCTTTACCGAACATGGCGATGCATACAATTGGAAGAAGGAAGATTAACTTGTTCCACATTTTGATGAGAGCATTGGAGTTCACTTTGATAAGATGAATCTACTAGTCGTTGGATTTATATAAATTGATATAATATATATAATATATATATATGCGAATATTCTAAGATACATATTGTGAACGGTTTCACTGTGAATTAAGGTAGGCATTTTTCGCGTGAACACAAATAAGGGCGACAGTTTGTTACGATTTTATATTTAGTGACTATTATTAGAGAAATTATGTGAATTTTTGTGTTACTCTATTTTTTAACATCTCTTATACATTATGAGGGTGTATTGGATATCAAAATTTGGAGTATATTTTCTTCGAATAAGAGTAAATCTATTGTTATTAGAAATATTTTATATAGTAGATTTCTAGTAATTTTATGGAATTTTAGTGGATTTTCTTAATTAAAAATACAATTTTTTCTTATCATTTTAGGTGGAATTGCAGAATTTTTTTTAAAAAATCACCTAAACTTACTCAATTTACCTAAAATCATCTAACAACTCATTAAAACACAATTAACCTCAAGTGTTTGTGGGTGTTCTCACTAAGCGAAGTAACTTGTGGGTGTTCTCACTAAAATTGATTTCAACCAAAAGCCTTTGATTTGACTACCGATTGATTATGGCATAAAAATGTGAGTAAGAGTGAGGCCAATACATTTGGAGATCTTTCCAAAATTATGCAACATTCTCTCATAAATTTTTTCCACCATTTGAACCACAACAAACCAACTCAATAGTTAGTTTCTACATTATCGTAGGTATATGGAATCAATCCCGGATGAGGTGGTGCTACCTGTCTCATGTGAAGTTATAAATGCTACTAGACTAAAACCACTTTCCCAGATAATTTTATTAATCTCTTATAAATTAATTACGAATAATGATGAATTTCAAAATAAGACTATTAGTTTAAAATATATTTAATATTAACTTTAAGGATTCTATTGAAATATACTTAGATTCACTCTTCACATGCTTATTCTTTTCCATCCTATATTTGTTTATAACGTTTTTTTGGTCAACAAGATACTTTCATTCCATTAAATAGAGTTTTGGTGCAAATACAGAGAGTTCTTTGCGAGAGAATCAACTTCTTCTATATTAGCTGCTTTTGGAATGTAGCGAATAATAAAAGAGGTAAAGGACAGAGATAAGAAGTCAATATCCAACATAACACCATAGAATTCCGAGAGTGCTTCTCTGGAACTGATAGTTTTCACCAGAAAAAGTGAGTCGGATTAAATAATAAGAGCATAGATGTTTAGGGATATAGCCGTCAACATGGCTTCTCGAATTGCTAACTCTTCTGCTACCAAAGATGACGAAACAAACAGAATAGTTAGGGAGAATTGGTGATGAGAGAGACTAATATCTGAAAAGATCCAAGCAAGACCTGTAATCTGATCAAATATTCTCCACGCTGCATCAGTTCTGCAAATGTGTGGGAGGTTGGGATTTTCCTCAAGAGGCAGAGGAGCAGAATTTGGAGGTTTTTCATACATCGTTTGAGCTGATAGCCATTCGTTAACTCCTAATATTGCATTTGTCAGAGTTTCTTGTCCCGAAAACCATCTATCCTGGGATATTATGTTGTTTCGGGCAGTCCACAGTGACCATAAGATCCAGGGACTTAGGGGACGGAGTGCTATTCCTAACAGTGGTAAGAAACAAAGTGTCCTGGCCTGTGTCCATCCTTCCTTTGAGAAAGGTTGATTGGCTGAGAGAGATTAGAGAGTTGAGGAGAGGTTGGAGTTTTCTTGATAACAGTTTGGCTATTATTTTATAGAAAACATTGCATAAAGCAATGGGTCTATAGTTTGACACCTTTCTTGAATCATTAGTCTTGGGAATTAGTCGGATATGTGTCTCATTGATCGAGGTGGGAGATCACCTGAGATGAAGAAAGCTTGGATTTCTGGTACTATTTTTGACTAACTAAGATTCCTATTTGCTTGAAAGAAGCTGGCCGGGAAACCATCCGGTCCTGGCGCTTTCTCCGGGAGAATTGAGAATAAAGCTTCTTTAATCTCTCGGGCTGTAGATAGCTTGATGAGTTCTATATTTTCAGCATAAGAGATTCGTTTTGAAAGGGCCTTTTTGACTATAGAATATCGCTCAGCAGGTTCTGAGGTAATTTTTTTTGAGAAACAGGCAGATATGATTATTGCTATTTTGTCCTGTTTGTGAAAAGCCATTCCGTTTTCATTTTTAATGACCGAGATGATGTTTAATTCTCTTTTGCGTTTTTTAACTGAGTGAAAGAATTTAGAGTTCTTATCGCATAATCTCAGCCAAAGTAATATGGTACGTTGTTTCCAGTAGTCTTCTTCCTCTTTATAAGCCTCTCTAAGGACCTCGTTTAATTGCTGGATATTTCATGGGTCATTTATCGGGGCATTTAGAGTCACCTCTAGCTCAGTTTGTGTGTCTCTTATAATCTGGTTTTTTGCAGCAGCATTCTGTTTGTGCCATGTGACAATGGATGCCCTTGACTGGTTAATACACCAAAAAACAGAAGGATTCGGGTCATTGGTCCAAATATTTTCCAGCAATGCTTTGATTTCATTATTATCTGAGAGGCTGCGATCAAATCTGGACAGGCTCTTCCCTCTTTTTCTCGACACATCAAAATGGGATATTAGTGGGTTGTGATCCGAGCCTTCGAATCGTAAGTATTCGCATCTACTTGAAGGATAGTCTTCTCGCCATGCTCTGTCTAGTCTACAATGAACTATGTGTTCATAGCGGATGCCTTGCCAAGATAAAGGATTCATGGAATGTTTTAGGTCAAAAAATCGCAGTCCTCCACAAAAGATCGGAAATTTGTAGAGGTGATTTCGACTCTACATTGCTGGCATGATTTTTTCGTCTATGTTTAATATGTCATTAAAGTCTTCCGTTATAAACCAGGGGTCATCTCATGAATTTGTGATCATTGGATTTTTTTCCCATATTTCTTTACGTTTGCGATTATCATTGTCTTCGTTAATGACAGATGCATAGTTTTTTTTCCTTCATAAATTAAGCTTGTATGGATACAGTTTTGACATGATGAAATGATTTCCATTGCTAGATTAGCTTTCCAGAACAGTGCTAATCCNATAGTTTGGCATATTAGTACATTGAATTTTTTCAGTGACCACATCATCAGAATTTTTTAAATTTTGAGACGAAGATTATATCAGGAGATAAGCTTTGTGAAATCTCTTTGATGCGAAGAACTGTCTGAAGATTCCTTAGCCCCTGACAGTTCCAAGCTACGATCTTTAAGGAACCAGACGAGATAGATTTTGAAAATCCATTCTTGTCTTTGTCGTTTTTGGGATAAAGTTGACTAGTGGTTGATCCGACGTTTTGAGGGGGCTTGATTTAGGTGTGAGGATGTCGGGTGGTCAGGTCCTTGTTCCTTGCTCGGACTCGGTTTTGATTTTTGAACTAAGGGGCCAACAGAGGGTTTCCTCTTAGAAGAATTATTTCGCATAGTGAGGTTTCTCTTTCTAGAGCTTGATGTTATGGTCACTCTTGGGCTGGTGGCTCCCTTTTTGTTTAAAGTGGGTCTCCCTAGTCTTTTTTTTTACCGAGAATCTATAGAAAGACTCTGAATCTGAAGGTTATTCTAGGAGAAGAGCAACTGGTATTCTTTGTGATTGGGGTGGGGTATGCTTTAAGATTTCACGATTAGACGCTGCTAGTACGACTAGAGCCATCCGAGTAGCATTCTCTTTTACTTGGCCTTGTTCCTTTGGTAGTCTCGTTCTTTCTTTCCTTGTTGCGCTTTCCATTGGATCGGTGCAACTGGCATACTGAACCATAACTTCTCTTAATTCTCCCATTGCCTCGTGTAGGGAAGGTTGGGGTATAGTCTGCATTCGTTCGTGTAGGACAGAATGGGTTGGATACGTTGTTTTACTTCCTTTGAGATCCATACGAGCCTGAGAAACATGATCTCTTATTTTGTCATTCTGAGACTTCATATGGGGCTGAGAGGGGGCTTTTGCCTTTTTGCACATAGTTTGATCGAGAGACAGAGTGTAATAACCATCATGTTTCCCTCCAATTTTCAATTTGATTCCTTTGGTATGGTTGGTAGCGTTTGTAAGCTTCTCTGTAATTCCTGTAAGTTGAGTGGGTTTTGATGCCACCATAAAGTCAAGAGCTGTAATCCCTATGATGGGGATAGCGCGTGCTTTGGCCTCTGGTATAGTTCTTGTAATGGGAGGGATTCCTGACACTAGATGGAGTCCTTGAGTAGGGTGCTTCTCTTCTTGCAGCTCAGGGTCTCATCTATGGTTTGAGGGGACCTGGGAATTTATCTTTAGTTCTTTTCTCTGGGATTTGATATTGTAGTTAATGTTTTTGAAGTAACTCTGTTTGGGCATGAGGATCATCATGGCTGAGCAAGAAGCATATTGTGCAGTGTTTTTCTTATTTTTCATAAACCATAGATACTAAGACTTAATCTCCATTTGAGAATTCGACTATCGATGAGGTAATGAGGGGTAGTAAGTCATTGATATGAACTATCATTCTAGCGAGAGATTCTGTGATATCCCAGCTTTCTAGAAAGCCAATATCATCACCAAATCTTCTGAGAATTTCTTCTGACCATAGGTGGACAGGAATGCCTTCGACACGGATCCAAAAAGGTATGAGAGATGGCAAGGTGGGAGAAGTTATGGATTCCCATTTTTGCAATATAATCATCCATCTTCCAAAGTGACATGGTCGATTATTCATGACAAGTTGCATATCTTCAAGTGAGTTAAACTGAAATTGAACACATCATTCCCAAGATCTACACCTACAAATCTTGTTTTTTTTTCCCCCAGAAATCAGCCAGGTTTAGGATTAGACCCCATATTCTTTGGTGTTTTGAGTTTGTGACACGTTCGATGAGAGTTAGTTCATGCTTCCTTAGGAGTTATGAGTTATTAAAGGTTGGGATGCAGACTCTGCCTGTTCTAGGAGGATCTGGAGCATGGACAATTGCTTTCCCTTTTTCAGCATAAGATAGTATGCGAGCCATCTGGGATGAGATTCAAAGATAGAGCAAAAGGGTGAGAAGTCTTCACCGTAAAGGTGAGTAGAGTTTGCAGTTTATCACAGTGAGTGTTAACAATCTTTCACTTTGAGCTTTGAAGTAACTTAGCCCCAATATCGCCTGCACAGAGAGAGACAGAAAGAGCAAAAATACTATTCAAAGCACAAATCAACCACCAAACAGAGCATTAAGTGTGAAGAAAGAGTAGATGTGTGGCAGAGCCCTTCAAGTCTTCAAATCCCAGGAGATTTGAGTATTTAAAGCCATAATCTTTCCAGCTGAGTTCAAAATGAGGCAGGGAAAGGCTTGTAAGTTCCTGAAACCAAGGAAGTACTGAGTTCTAAGAGCTTTGGCGACTGATAAAAAGAGTTTCCGGTGGTCGTAGGTGGTTCCAGTGTAGGGGGTGAACGAACGAGAAACTTGCTAGAAATGGAAAGGAGTTTCAATTTTTGGTAAGAATTTGAAAGTCAAGGCCTCTCTTATGCAGCTAGGAAATAGTATCAGATGCTATTTTGAGGATTAAAGCAGAAAGACCCATGACTAAATAGGAAAGACGTCAGATGTATAAGAAAATACACCGGGATGTGTGTCTAGGAGAGAAATCACCTCCAAGTGTCACCGTACCTAGTTTTTTTTTCTTCCTTCTAGTTATAAATGAAAACAAGAGTTTTGATACATGAGAGACAAAATAGAACAGAGGCAAACTAAGAAGAAACATTCTTAAAAGTTCAACATCAAAAAAGATAATTGAACTTTAAAGAAGGCCAAGTCTGCAGAGAGGGCTTCAGAAAGCCAGAAAGGATAGCCCGAGGCTATATAAGAGGATAGCCTGTGTTGAGTAATGACGCTTTTGGCAATGAGGAAAGCAAGATTGTTGGCCATTCGAACAGAGGACTCGACATCCCATCTTTGGAAGGCAGACAAAATATCGAGTAAATCATCAACGAAGGCACCCAGCAAAGGATAGTCTAGAGGAGACTTAATTGCTTGAACCAGAGCCTTTGACTCCAGAACAAAAATAATGCAATCTCTTCTAAGATGTTTAAGACTCTGAATTGCCCATCTAGCAGTTGTGAAAGCAGCCCATATGAGTGAAGAGATGGATTGAAAAGAGCATCTGGCATGAAGAATGGTTTCTCCCTCTGAATTTCTTAAAATCCAAGCACAACCCAAAGTCTTAGAAAGTCTGTCCCAATGATATCCAATATTGCACTTTGCCCACGGTGGTTTGGGTATAATCCATAGTTTAAACATCCTATTATCCTCAACTATGTGGTTAACACTGGGTTGGTGNTTAAAATCCAAGCACAACCCAAAGTCTTAGAAAGTCTGTCCCAATGGTATCCAATATTGCACTTTGCCCACGGTGGTTTGGGTCTAATCCATAGTTTAAACATCCTATTATCCTCAACTATGTGGTTAACACTGGGTTGGTGAATCCTATCATTTGCTAAATGCCACAATTCTGAGTCCTTTAATGCTTTTTTCACAGAGAGAGAAGGAGAAAAACTTAAACCTTCAATTGCCAGCTTGTTCCTATTTTTCCACAGGATCCAAAGGGTCCAGGGATAGGCTTTTCTGAAATGATCATCAATCCTACTGTCTAAAGATGCATTAACCAGATGGTTCATATTTTCACAGAGAGATGAAACATGTAGGCCTTGAGGTGGTTGAGGAAGGTGAGCTAAAGCCCACGTTTGCCGAGCAACTGAACATGAGAAGAGGATATGATTAGATGATTCCCCTTCCTCCCCACATGCCATACAACTATCATCTATGCGAATTCCTCTGTTCTGTAAGTTCATAGCAGATGGGATGCTTTCCCCTAAAGCTTTCCACATGAAGTTTCTAATCTTCAAAGGGGCTTTGATTTTCCAAATTTTCTCCTTGCGAGGGTTGAGAGAGGGTTGAAAACCTGCTTCCTGTATCAAGACAGAGTGGTTTTTTGTGAAGGCTATGTTGTAAGCTGATTTTACTGTGTATAAGCCTGATTTTGAATGTTTCCAGATCCACTGGTCCTCTCTTGATATTGCAGGCTTAATCTTTCTGATGTTTTGGATGTCTTCAGGAAAGAACAGCTCCTCTAATAATGACTCATTCCAAGAACCTGTTGACTCATCTATTAGAGCAGCAACTTTCAAATTTACATAAAAAAGGTTGGTTTGATAAGTGGGTGCCCTCTTCCTTCCAGACTTAGCCAGGAGTCTGTCCAAACCATTATAGAGTTACCTTTTCCAACCTGTTTGTGTAATCCTTGTTTGAGGAGAGCTCTGCCAAAAAGAATACTCCTCCAAACAAAGGATGGTCTTGTACCTAGATGAGCCTCCAGAAAATTTCCAGTGGGGAAGTATCTATCTTTGAGGAATTGAGCACACAGAGAGGTAGGATGGTGAGTGATGCGCCATGCTTGTTTCCCAAGAAGAGCTTGGTTGAAGCTTTGTATATCTTTGAAATTAAGACCCCCTAGGTGCTTAGGGAGACACAGCTTTTCCCATGAAGTCCAGTGAATTTTCTTTTTACCTTCTTGTGCATTCCACCAGTATGAGGCCATGGCAGAGATCAAGCTTTTACAAGTGCTTTTGGGCAATTGAAAGCATGTCCTTGCATATACAGGCAGGGACATTGCTACTGACTTGAGGAGAACTTCTTTCCCTCCTTGTGAGAGTGATTTAAGGAACCAAGCTGACAGTCTTGATTTGAGGTTCTTTCTCAAAAACTCTAAGAGTTTAACTTTTGATCCTGAAAAAACCTCAGGCAATCCCAAGTAAGTAGAAGCCCCTCCTTCTTGTTCTATTCCCAGAGTGTTTTTAAGCACTTGTTTCAGACTGTTATCAATATTCTTCCCAAAGGTGATGGAAGATTTTTGTGTATTGATTTCTTGACCTGCTGCCTTACTGTAGTCCTGTAGAATATTATGAATTGCCTGAGCTTGAGAGGTTTCTGCCGCATATGAGAAGAGTATCATCAACAAAAAGGAGGTGATGAATTTGAGGCCCCTGAGCTGTGAATTGCAGACCCTGAATGACATTTCTTGCAGCTGAAGTATTGAGGGCATTTGTGAGTGCTTCAAAACAGAGAACAAAGAGCATTGGAGATAGGGGATCTCCCTGTCTGAGTCCTCTTGATGGTTTAATCATTCCAAAAGGGTAATTATTGACCAGAACTGAGTAGGAGACTGTGGAGACGCAAAACATGATCCACTTGATCCATTTTTCATGGAAACCATAAGCTGAGAGGGTCTTCTTCAGAAAAATCCACTCCACCCTATCATATGCCTTGGACATGTCGGACTTGATGGCCATAAACTCAGAGGAAATTCTAGGGTGGGTGTGTAAACTATGAACAATTTCATGAGCTATGATGATATTGTTTGATATCAATCTATTGGAAACAAAAGCAGACTGATTTAATGAGATAAGATCATTCAACCATGGTTGGAGTCTCTTTGCCAATATTTTTGATACCACCTTGTACAATATAGAGCATAAACTAATTGGCTTGAGATTGGACATCTTATCTGGATTTGGAATCTTGGGGATCAGGCAAATGTGAGTGTAATTCCAGTCCAGGGGAAATTCATTAGATGAGAAGAATTGCTTGACTGCTGTGATGATTTGAGGCCCCAAAATACTCCAGTAGGCTTGGAAGAAATACCATGTGAGTCCATCTGGCCCTAGAGCACTATATGGATTGATGGAGAAAACAGCATTTTTGATTTCTAAGTCTGTGACTTCCTTGATCAGGGCCTGGTTAATGTTGTCTGTTACTTTTGGTTGGAAGCTTTGCAGAAACTCATCTGCATTGTCTGGATTGCTAGAGGTGAACAGGGATTGGAAGTATTCACATGATATGTCTCCTTTTGATGCCTCATTTCTGTGCTTGTTGCCAATCTTATCAATGAGGTGCTCAATATACTGTCTAGACCTTCTCATCTTAACTGAGGTGTGGAAGAATTTGGAATTAGCATCACCTTCTTTTAACCAAGTTTCTCGTGATTTTTGACTCCAATACTCCTCCTCTTCTTTATATGCCTGTATCAAATCCCTTTTGATAGATGAGATTTTAGAAATTGATGGATTTGAGGATGATTGTTCTATTTCCAGGGTATTTTGTAGGTGAGTCATTCTGTCTGCTGAATTCCAGTTGTTGTTGCGCTTCCATATACTCAGTCTTCTTCTAGTCTCTCTGATTTTACCTTGGATATCATTAGGACCATTGACATGAGGCTGCATCCAGACATCTTGAATAATATTTGTAACTTCTGGTTTCCTAATGAGTCTTTTATCAAATCTAAACTGGCCTCTAAACCTCTCTTTAGTTTCAAAAAGATGCACCAACACAGGTCTGTGATTAGAACCCCTTTTCTCCAAGAAGTTTTGATTTGATGCTGGGAACTGATTAAGCCATTCTTGATTACTTTGCACCTGTCTAACTTACTTTGCACCCAAAGCTTACCTCTCTAGCCTCCCCAAGTATAAGAGTTACCATAAGACTGGAGGTCTTTCATTCTACAACTCTGAATCATATTAGTAAAAGGCAGAAAGTGCTGAGCAGGCCTTACTCCACCCCCAACTCGTTCACCATTGTGAAGAACATCATTAAAGTCCCCTATTAAGCTCCAGGGACCTGATCTTTGAGAGCCTATACGAGAGAGTCTTTCCCATAACCGTTCTCTGTGAGTACCATAAGGATCCCCATACACAAAAGAAATAAATATATAGACATCACCCCATAAAACTTTGAGGTCTATTAAGTATTTATCATACAAAAGGATATCAACAACAACATTTTCTTTCCAAAAAAAGGGCTAGACCCCCACTACTATTGATGGGATCTACTGTGAAAACATTTTTATAGCCTAAGCTGCCTTGAAGAGCTTCCACTTTATCCTTGGAGTTCTTAGTCTCCATCGAAAAAGGAACTCAGGAAAATATTGCTTCCTAAGCTCCCTAAGTCTTGGAATTATCAAGTCTTGAACCTTGCCCAAGCCTTAACAATTCCAACTTATGATGCTCATGAGTCTCGGGTCAGCCCCTGAATAGAGGCTGCCCTTTTCTTCTGTTTTGTTTGATCCTGACCTTGATTCCCATCCTCTAGCTTGGCTTTCCTTTTGTTGTTTGAATCTCTGTTAGCAATCTTGTCTTGGTAGTCCTCAAGCTGTATATATGGCTCTTCTGTGATGGTTGCTATCCTTTTAGCTTTTGGAGGCTTCTTCCTAGAGGAGGAGGTTTTTGCTTTAGTCCCGGAAGGGCCTGATTGAAGGTAATCAGCCCTAGAAACCATTGGACCATATCTTTTACCTTTAGTTCCGGTGGAAGCAGAGTCTTTAGAATCGAATCGGAAAACCGTTGGACTTGGGTGAAAAGATACTTGTTGTGAAGATATAGCCATGGGAATAGGGTGATCATATGGAATGATGCTAAGTTCCTCTCGATTGTACCTTTGCCATGATCTAATAGCAGAGAACATGAGCTTCTGATGATCTGTGCCCTCCTCTGTATCCTTTGATTGGCTGTTTTGAGAATGAAAGTCAAACACCAACCCTTTCCCTTTATTCAGATCTGAATAAATCACAGGGGCTGCTTCCAGTCTGAGCATGGTTTTTTGAGCTATGGGGTTCCTTTCCACTTCTTTAATTGTGGCTTTAACTCTTTCTTCTCTTATGATTCTCTCTAGCCCTGAAGCAGTCTTTAAGTATCTCCTTAATTCTTCAAGGACTTCTTCAGCTATCCTTGGTCTGCCTAGGTTGGGATCAAAGCCAACTTGTTGATCAGTTAGCACTCCAAATAGAGGATCAGACTGATGTATCTGGTTAAGCAGAGGAGACTTGAGAGAGGGGAAAACAGGGAGAACAGGGGATCCTGCAGGATCCTTCTTTAATTCTTTTAACCAAGGGCATTTTGTCTGATCATGAGTGAGGCGTTGGCAATTATAACATCTCTTTTGCAGTTTTTCAAAATCATACAAGATTTTGATTTTCTCTCCTGAGGGTAGCTTCACCAATCGGAATCTTCGCAAAGGCTTTGAGACATCTAGTAGCACTTGAACTCTAACGTAGTCTTTTGGTTGAGGTTTCAGAGGGTCAAATAGAACCTTTTTCACAATACCAGCAAACTCTCCTAATTGAGTTATTGATGCTTCAGTGTAGTAATTAACTGGAATGTTTCTTAACCTTACCTAAACCAAGATATGTTTCAGGAAGGATTCTGGAGGGTTTTCTTCCCATCTTTGAATCACTAGACCCCATTGATT
>OVBE01011781.1:0-13896 GCA_900406425.1 Iberis pinnata
GGCACTATTGGTCCCCGACAACGGCGCCAAAATTCTAATAGGTCTAGAATTTAAATCTGAAACTAGTATTGCAGACAATAGTTCAATGTAGCAAAGATAGGGTATCGAATTCACAGAAACCAAAAATAGTACACGATTCAGTTTCAATTCAAATCTGGCTAAAGCAAGAATAATAAGATCGATGGTTATCAAAACAGTAAATTAAACGGCTTAAAACTTATAAAATAAAAGCGTCAGGCATCAGGGAAACCACATGTAATCAGGATTAAAATTCAATTTATCATGCAGGGATTTTCATTGAAAATAGCTCTCAACATGAAAGACAAAGATGGTTTAATCTCCTCTCCGAGTATTAAACCCTATGTTCAAATTATTAGAGACAAACTCACGCCGTCTTTTAAATAACAGAACATGCATTACAGATCAGATTCAATTGTTCATAAGCAATTAAGACAATACTCCCGCAGGTAAAATTACTTATTCATCTAGACTAGATCCAACTTCTAAACCAAATCCCTTTTTTTTTATCAGTCTAATACCAATGAACTAGTTAGCTACTCTAAATTCATGCATTAATAATAAGTCTAGACTAAGAACCTAACAATTATTACCCTTTATGATAAATCTAACAATCAAACCCTGAATTCACTGGGAAAGCCTAAAACCTAACTATGGAACTACTCAAACATTGACATGCAATCACAAATCAATATCAAAGAAGAACACATATTTAAAATAAGAATAGATATAAAATAGGGTTCAGAAATCTTCTCCACAAAGGTTCACGATTCTTCTCCCAGTAAAAACTTAGAATAAATAAAATAAAGCTTATGAAATAATAAACCTAAGCCACAAGGCTTTTACAATTTAAAAGAAATAAAATAAAAATAGGAAATATTGATAAATCTTGAGAACACATGTGAAAAATATAGAAAATCTCCAAATTTCTCGCAGGATGCTGGATTGGTCGGTCTGGAGCTGGATTGATCGGTCTGGGTGCTCCGGGTCGGTCTGGACCGATCGGTCTGAGTTTTCTGACTTTTCCAGGGAGTTTGGACCGATCGGTCTGGCTTGCACCTGCTTCATCTGCGAGGCAGCTTGAGCCTCTGGATCTTGGTGAGCCTCTAGACAATGAGGAACTGAAGCTGTTTTGGGAGTAAAAACCTCTTCCTTCCAGATGTTTATCGATAGCACACTACAAAAAAGCACAGGAAAAATTGACTGGAGGGACTGACGGATACTTACTAACAGACGATTCCGTAAGAAATCTGTCACATAATCATTAGTAAATTTTCCCGATACAAAGTAGCCGTTTCAAATCATTTCCAACGGTTATATTCAAATTTACTGACGAACATATCCGTCAGTAATCCGTCACAAATAACGCCTATAAAACTAAACCACTCCACCATCATTCTTTACACCTTCAACACATATATATTAACAAAATATGTCTACTCCTCCATATTTTTGATCATAAATGGATGGTGAAAGAATGAATCCAGATACAAAGTTTTTGAACGACGAATATGCACATGGTGTTATGGAGTTCATGGAATTAGCATGTCGACAACTTCGGGCACAACACAGTCGTAAGATAACATGTTCATGCTCTTTATGTCAAATTTCTCACAATATTAGGATAGTTTTATATGGAATCACTTGTATGTGAATGGTTTTATGCGGAGTTATAAGATTTGGTATTTATATGGAGAACAACATGATATTGTTACTAGTAGTAGCGGTAGTAAACCATTGGCCAATAGGATAGAGGAACCTAGAACGAAATTAGATTTTGGGGCACCTACGGTTCAAATGGTTAATGACGTATATAGAGAAAATATAGAGACGACTCAGGTTTAGTATGAAGAACCAAATTTAGAAGCACGACAGTTTTTAGATATGTTAGACGCAACGAATCAACCATTATATAGTGGCTGTTGAGATGGTCATTCGCCTTTATCATCTGCTAGTAGGTGGATGGATATAAATACATATTATAACTTGTTTGAGGATGCAGTTGACACAGTAGCTAAGTTTGTGAGAGATACCTTGCCACATGATAACAATGCTCCTGGTTCATATTACGAGATACAAAAACTTGTGTTGGGGCTTGGATTTTCGTATCAGGTTATAGACGTGTGCATCGACAATTATATGATCTATTGGAGACGCGACGATACCCAAACGACATGTCGATATTGTTGCAAACCAAGGTATAAGGATACATGCGATAGAGTTTCAGTGCCTTACAAGAGGATGTGGTATTTGCAACTAACAGATAGATTCAAAAGAGGTTGTATCAGCCTGAGAGAACAGTTGCAGCAATAAGATGGCATGCTGAGCACATATTTGATAGAAAAATTATACATCCTTCTGATGCAGAAGCTTGGCGTCATTTTCAGTCTACTTATCCAGATTTTGCATGCGAGACAAAAAATTGTTTATCTCGGATTAAGTACAGATGGATTTAACTCATTCGGGAAGCACGATAGAAAGTATTCTCTGTGGCTGGTCATCATGACACCTTAAAATTTGTTGTCATCTTTGTGTATGAACCGAGAGTTTCTATTTCTCTTTGTTCTTGTATTAGGGCCAGAACATTTGAAACGAGCGTTTGACGTGTTGTTTCAACCACTGATATATGAGTTGAAGATATTATGAAATTATGGGGAAGAGGTGTATGTCGTGTCTTTACAAAAAAATTTAAGATGTGTGTGGTTCTTATGTGGACTATAAGCGATTTCCCAGCATATGGCATGTTATCAGAATGGACATGTTATAAGCGATTTCCCAATCAGCTGACGAATAGAAGAAAAACATGTTGGTTTAATTTTCACCGAAGGTTTTTGCCCTCGAGTCATCCATATCATGGATCTACTACTTTATTCACGAAGAAGATGTGTAGTGAAGGTCCACTTACGGCATTAGATGGCATAGAGCTATTAAGAAAAATGGAAGATTTTGGTGGTTATATGACCAGTGATGCTAATGTCGGTGGGAATGGACATGACAATGTTGAGTTTGCAGGAGAACATCATAACTGGCACAAGATAAGCATATTATGAGATTTGTCATACTGGAAAGACCATTTTTTTAGGCATAACCTATATGTGATGCATGTCGAGAAGGACTTCTTTGACAACATAATGAACACAATGTTAAATGTCCAAGGGAAGACCAAAGATAATTTGAAGTCCATCTTAGACTTGCCGGACATTTGTTCTCCACCTGAGCTTCAGATCAGCGACAATTGAAGTTGTCCAATTCCGGCATTTAGATTACCTAAGAATGGAAATGCTGAGTTCTTTTACTGGATTATTCATAGGGTCAAATTTTCCGATGGGTACGCTTCTAATATGAGGAATTGTGTTGATATCGAAGAAGGCAAGTTCATTGGAATGGAGAGCCACGATTTTCATGTAGTGATGCAACGCCTTCTTCCATTTGCATTTGAGAATCTCCTTCCAAAAGATGTTGACGAAGCCATTTCAAGTATTAATTTAGTAATTTTTGTACAATTTACTTTAATGTTTTACTCATTGATTATTCATATGGTTTCTTTGCATTTACAACGGTTGAGGCTTTCCTTCGAGAATAAGCAAGAGAACACTTACCATTGATGGTACTTTGACATTACAAGTGGATATACCAATGATCATTTGTGACCTTGTGGACCGGTTCAATAACAGTGGATGTACCCCTTTGAGAGGTATATGCTCCACTTTAAAAAAGGTGAAAAATCTAAGCAGGGTCGAGGGTTCTATTGTGGTACAGAGCATCAATGAAGAAGCTGAAAATTTTGCACAATATTACTTTCCAAGAAATGTTCCAAAAAAAAGTCGTAGAATAAGTCGACATGACGACAATGGAGAACATCCCATATACTCAGCTTATGTTCCAAGCATGTTTGAAAAATTGGACGACTTAGCGGGAAGGATAAGAGTCACCGACTTAAATTTGAGGAGTGAAACCACTTACATATGTATATCCTCAATAATTATGAGGATATGTTCGAATATGAAAGGTAAAATTTCAATACATTAAAAATCTTAGACTTTTGATTATACATATAGTTTATATAACTTGTGTTTATTTCAAATTTTGTAAGTTATACAAGGCAGTTGTTGTAACACCCCCGAACCGGACTAGGAACTAGGAGTTAGACCTAGACAGGCCAGAAGTGTTACATGGATGCTTGTAGCCGGCCAGCCGAGGATTCAGGGAAAGACCCGTTCACCCAAGCTGTCCAACCCCGAACAGCCATCCCGCCCGATCTTGGCCTAAGGCTTTTCAACCCGTTGCAAGATCTTGCATTGTGTAAGCCTGAACTAGGCTAATATCAGATGAGACCCAATATTATTGGAAAACATTTCTTTTTTGATTTTTGAAATATTACATAAGTAAATGATCAGGAGCCTAATGCTCTAATCTACTCATTACAAAATATAGTACCTATATGTTTTACAAAAGGCAGGCAAATCTACATCGGCGACCTAAGTTCCTTTCACCCTGTATGGTTTCCTGCTAAGGTTACATGTAACAAAAGTAGCATCATGAGTAATCTAAGATTACTCAGTAAGAACGGGGTCTCTAAACATCAATAGATAACGATAATGCTTCCAACCCAAACCCAAAAATAACAATCAACATACAACAATCCAATGCAATGATCTAATACATGCAAATATAATAAACGTGATATCACTACTCATTACTTATCACCACCAAGTAACCACGGTCCACGGTCGTGTCCAACCCATCAACACAGCCCTTCACTCTTCCCCTGTGGCCCTTCCTCCATCACCAGGGGTTGCCTTTATATACTTTACATTATTAAATGTTATCACTTACAATTCAGCAATATGCTGATTATGATCTCACCCAAGGTGATGTACCTTATCAGGCCCCAACCGTCTCACTCACAGCGCCAATCACTGCATCGTTATGCAGGTCTTGGGGGGTCGTTAACCATCCCGAGCAAATATAGATCAGACATCAACTGCCACCATCGGTTATAGAAGGTAGACACACTACAATCCACTAACCGAATCACGGCGAGTAAGTAGCTTATGTCACTCGATTTGGTTATGAGTGCATTCTCTCGCAACTTCACTAATCAAAATCTGAGGACATAACACTCCTACACCCAAATCTAATTTTTATATTTAATGTGTTAATTACATAATCACATACATACTCATCAACATGAGTATAATCAATAATCATATAATGCCTACCCTGCATTATCATTTCTTACATGTAATAACACTACTAAGATTATCATGCATAATCATTACTCATCACCATACCTAACGTGCAATACTAACATAGCACGTCAAATTCAATTAAGTATTAATCCAATCAAATAAACAGTTAGGCATTATAACGACATAATAGTCAATAATAACCATGTCCGTATAATTATACCGAAAATCGGGCATTATAACGGCTTAGTAAATTGACTAATCAATGCAGCCTAATAACCATGTGAGTATAATCATACCAGAATTTTGGAATTATAACGGCTTAATAATCCACTAACCAAATTAACCTAATCATCGTGTAGGATTATTTTACCGAAAATCAAACATTATAACGGTAAGCGGAAAATAGCTAAGTATGAAACCTAAACCTCTATGGGATATTAACTCAAAGCATAAATTAAATATTAACCTAAAAATGTGATACTTCACATGGTCGAACTTACCTTTTATTGGCTAGACTTGGCTCCGGAAAGATTGCTCCTAAAGCTTTAGAACACTTTCTCTCTTTACTAAGGTTTTCAAGTGAAGTTTTGGTGTGGTTTTGAAATGGATTCGACCTCTCCCTTATATAGGTATTTAGACAAGTAGGAGGTGTCTAATAAGAAGCTTAGTGGTGTGGTAAGACACCAAGACTCTCCCTTTGCTTGACATTTGGCTAGATGGACACAAAGAAGGCTTATATGGCAAACATGTGTGCAAGAGGTGGAAGGTCTGCTTGGTGGCAACCTATGGTGATTTCACCTCCATCATGAGGTTTAATTCATCAGAAAAACACCCAGTAGGTCGCCACTTGGTCTGGACATCAAGCTTGCTTAAAAAAACCTTGTAGGAAAATGACACCTAAGGCATTCTAGAAGCATCTAAGAAAGCATGATGTGTAAGGGGAGGTTGGAGAGCTACTGTAGGATTGCCACAACATTCTTGAATCACTATTAATCAGTTTTAGCTGCCATTACTCGTGGGTAGCTTCAGAACTTACCATTTGGTCCAATCATGTCCATAGATTCAAAACTAGCTCAGTGTAGAAATTTGATTGGTTGATGCTTCAAGTAGGAGGTGTAAAGCTTTGATTCTCCAATTATTTAAGATAATTTATAACCATTTTTAAGTCATATAAAATACTTAAGTTGGTCGCTCACTCATCCTTAGTCTTACGGAAATATTCAAGTTACGGAACCGAGCCATTCCGGACGATCTTTGTGCAAGTAGGTGGTGTTGGTTTTCCATTGGTCCATTTTTCTTCTAAGTATTTTTAAAATTATAGTATAGCCAATACTTCTAAATTTTTCCCCTCACTTAATCACTCTAATATACCTTATCCCATATAATGGCCTAAATCCCTTATTTTACCGAAAATTAATTTTCGACAATTTCAACTTATTCGGCCAAGCTTTTCCATTGGCTTGGCCAATCTTATTTATCCTTTTGATAATAAGACTTTTAAACAAAGAATCACTCAAAGGATCCTTTCTTTGTCCATTTTATCTAGCTCTAATCATTTTGACTTACTTTTGGCCTTATACGTCCTTCTCAGCCATGTTCCTCTCCCTTAGGCTTTGACCATTTTCTCTAATTTATTTTGGATATTTCTTAGGTCTAGATGAGGGTTGTTACATTCTTCCCCCCTTAAAATAATTCTTCCTCGAATTCTCGAAGTACATATCTAGAGTCTTCTTTGTTGTTAACCTTTGTCCATAACTCCAAATATGATTTCTCATTTTGTATGCACTTGACTTTGGCTAAGTTTTCCCTTGTATTCTGGTTTGCAGTCCTATAGGTTAGTCTATCCTTAACTTTCCATTTTAGCCAATCCTTTACTATCCTTGGTTAGCCAGTCCTTGACTTCCCTAGGTTAGCCAATCCCTGGCTTCGATAATTCTAATATATCTTTATGAACTTCGGTATTCTTACAGCCTTTTCACGAACTTACTTCATTTCCATATCATACTTGCTTATGTTTCTTCTATGTCTCATTTCCATCCATGGGTCCTTGGTCTCCCTTCATAACCATTTCCTTTGGTCATGATCTCATGGTTCCTTGTGATACCTCCATTATTTTCTTGCAACCTCTGAACGACTTGCTCATTGCATTAGCATTGTAAACCTTCCTTTTTACCGTTCCACCTTGTCCTGCCGTTTTGATTGATCTTGCCATTCTATTATGGCTCAATGTTCTAATAAGATTCACTTGTGGAAATACACGACTAGCTCATTTCCTTATCCTTTAGGTTATGTCCTTTAACCTATGGCCCATGTTCGTTCACACCTTAGCTTTTGGGTGAGTACCTAAGGATAACAATTTCTAAGGTTCGTCTTATCTATGGTTACAATTTCTATATCTATATTCCAGAATTAACTATGATTCCTCTAAATTTCTAATCCACCTAGGTTTCTATGGTAAGATTAACATTATGGTTTCTTGGCGATTAAATAAACCAAATATGCAAACAACTAGTCACCAAATCACACAATTTACATATAAGGAGTTAGAACCCACACTTACCTGGAACGAGACTTTTTGAAAGTCATGAAAGATTGGGTTTACTTAAATCTAAGGGTAACAATTTCTCAAAAGTTTTTGGATCCTTTGTACTTGATTACTTCAATGGTCCAGAATTCATCATGTAAAGCACCATTCCAAACAATAAGGCTTTGGAAATTCATAACACACCTTTATCTCCCATACTCCTTCCTTGGCCAGCTCTTGTCTTGTAAGCATACTACACTGCAAAAGGGTAAGTCCTAATCCCATCCTATCTAATTAAACTAGTTTCTAGTTTCCTAATATGCCTTTTGCGACACTTTTAACTCGATAAAAAAAGGGTTCCCAGATGCATGACCAGAACCATGCTCTGATACCACTCTTGTAACACCTCCGAACTGGACTAAGAATTAGGAGTTAGCCCTAGACGGTCCAGAAGCGTAACGTGGATGCTTGTAGCCGGCCAGCCAAGGATTCAGGGACAGACCTGTTCACCCAAGCTGTCCAACACCGAACAGCCATCCCGCCCGATCTTGGCCTAAGGCTTTTCAACCCGTTCCAAGATCGTGCGTTGTGTTAACCTGGACTAGGCTAGTATCATATGAGAAAAAATTTATTGGAAAACATTTCTTTATTGATTTTTGAAATATTACATAGATAACTGATCATGAGTCTAATGCTCTAATCTATTCATTACAAAATATAGTACCTATATGTTTTACAAAAGGCAGGAAAATCTACACCAGCGACCTAAGTTCCTTTCACCCTGTATGGTTTCCTGCTAAGGTTACCTGTAACAAAAGTAGCATCATGAGTAATCTAAGATTACTCAGTAAGAACGGGGTCTCTAAACATCAATAGATAACGATAATGCTTCCAACCCAAACCCAAAAATAACAATAGCAATCCAATGCAATAATCCAATGCATGCAACTACAATAAACATGATAGCACTACTCATTACTTATCACCACCAAGTAACCATGGTCCACTGCCGTGTCCAACCCATCAACACGGCCCTTCACTCTTCCCGTGTGGTCCTTCCTCCATCACCAGGGGTTGCCTTTTTACACTTCACATTTTTAAATGTTATCACTTATAATTCGGCAATATGTTGATTCTGATCTCAGCCAAGGCGATGTACCCTGCCAAATCTCTACCACATAGGCCAGAGCAAGCACAACCCTATCAGGCCCCAACCGTCTCACTCACGGCGCCAATCACTGCATCGTCATGCAGGTCTCAGGAGGGTTGCTAATCGTCCCGAGCAAATGGAGATCAGACATCAACTGCCACCATCGTTTATGGAAGGTATACACACTACAATCCACTAACCTAATCACGGCGAGTAGGTAGCTTAGGTCACTTGATCCGGTTATGAGTGCATTCTCTTGCAACTTCACTAACCAAAATCTGAGGACATAACACTCCTACACCCGAATCTAATTTTTATATTTAACGTGTTAATTACATAATCACATACATACTCATCAACATTAGTATAATCAATAATCATATAATGCCTACCCTGCATTATCATTTATAACATGTAATAACACTACTAAGATTATCATGCATAATCATTACTCATCACCATACCTAACATGCAATACTAACATATGCATATTTGATAATCATCACATAATACGTGCATCCATAGCACGTCAAATTCAATTAAGTATTAATCCAATCAAATAAACAGTTAGGCATTATAATGACCTAATAGTCAACAAATCCATCAAACCTAAGAACCATGTCCGTATAATTCTACCGAACATCGGGCATTATAACGGCTTAGTAAATTGACTAATCAATGCAGCCTAATAACCATGTGAGTATAATCCTACCAAAAAATTGAGCATTATAACGGCTTATTAATCCACTAACCAAATCAACCTAATAATCGTGTAGGATTATTTTACCGAAAATCGAGCATTATAACGTTAAGCGAAAAATAGCTAAGTATGAAACCTAAACCTCTATGGGATATTAACTCAAAACATAAATTAAATATTAACCTAACCATATGCTACTTCACATGGCTGAACTTACCTTTGCTTGGCTAGACTTGGCTCTGGAAAGATTGCTCCTAAAGCTTTAGAACACTTTCTCTCTTTACTAAGGTTTTCAAGTGAAGTTTTGGTGTGGTTTGGAAATGGATTCGACCACTCCCTTATAGAGAGATTTAGACAAGAAGGAGGTGTCTAATAAGAATCTTAGTGGTGTGGTAAGACACCAAGACTCTCCCTTTGCTTGACATTTGGCTAGATGGACACAAAGAAGGCTTATATGGCCAACATGTGTGCAAGATGTGGAAGGTCTGCTTGGTGGCGACCTGTGGTGATTCCACCTCAATCATGAGATTTACATTATGCCAGCAAAACACCCAGGAGGTCGCCACTTGGTCTAGACAGCAAGCTTGCTTAAAATAACCTTGTAGAAAAATGACACCTAAGGCATTTTAGAAGCATCTAAAAAAGCATGAGGTGTAAGGGGAGGTTGGAGAGCTGCTGTAGGATTTCCACCAGATTCTTGAATCACTCTTAATCAGTTTTAGCTGCCATGAACTCGTGGGTAGCTTCAGATTCACCATTTGGTCCAATCATGTCCATAGATACAAAACTAGCTAAGTTTAGAAATTTGATTGGTTGATGCTTCAAGTAGGATGTGTAAAGCTTTGATTTCCCAGTTATTTAAGATCCTGTATAACCATTTTTAAGGCATATAAAATACTTAAGTTGGTCGCTCACTCATCCTTAGTTTTACGGAAATATTCAAGTTACGGAACCGAGCCATTCCGGACGATCTTTGTGAAAGTATGTGGTGTTGGCTTCCCATTGGTCCATTTTTCTTCTAAGTATTTTTAAATTATAGTATAGCCAATACTTCTAAATTTATCCCCTCATTTAATCACTCTACTTGACCTTATCCCATATAATGGCCTAAATCCCTTATTTTTTCCGAAAATGAAGTTTTCGGCAATTTCAACTTTATCGGCCAAGAGTTTCCATTGGCTTGGCCAATCTTATTTTTCCTTTTGATAATAAGATTTTTAAATAAATAATCACTCAAAGGATCCTTCCTTTTTCTATTTTTATCTAGCTCTAATCATCTTGAATTACTTTTGGTCTTATACGTGTTTCTCGGCCATGTTCCTTTCCCTTAGGCTTTGGCCACTTTTTCTAATTTATCTTGGATATTTCTTAGGTCTAGATGAGGGTTGTTATAGTTATATGTGGTTATTTTCCGGATAAATCTGAAGACAAAGTAAAGGCTCTAAAACAAGAAGAGTTCAATCAGTGGTTGCAATATTATGTAAGTAGTTGATTTAATACATTTTGAAATAATATATTTTTAAAAATTCTAACTTTTAATATATACGTAAATATAGGTTATAGAGGTAACATCTAAAGGTCAAACATTTCCAACTTGGTTGGTCGATATTGCAAGAGGGACAAATAGCATTGCTACGTCATACCCAAAGTATTGCACGAGGGTATTCGCTTTCAAGGTTAACGTCTTACATAGGGATAGGACGACCTTAGATCATGGCATATCATCCTCTTCCAGAGATGTTGTGTACTACGACATTCTTCGAGTGATATTGGATGTCCATTGCCCATGGATGTTGAACTTGAGATGCATTGTTTTCATGAGTGATTGGTATGATCCAAATGATGGTAGAGGTGTCAAAGTAAAAAATTTTGTCGTGACCTCTATTAACTCGCGTAGGAAACTTGGAAAATATGGTCCGTTTATTCTCATCACACAAGCAGATCAGGTATAATCTTGATATTTACTGAATTTATATAAATATTATATTGTATTTATCTAACATATTTATATTTACGAATTTAGCAGGTCTCTTACGTTATGTACTCACTCATTAGAAATAGGAGCGATCCTTGGGTAATGGTGACGCAAGTAAATCATCGACATATGATAGAAGGCGTTCTAGAGCGTGAACCACTACAACCATTGGAAAATGATTCTTTAGCTGAGATTCATCCTTCTCCGGGCATCAATCTAGTGTTTGATTCCAAAATGTTTGGCGATCTGAACGTCAGTTGTTGAATCAAGACTTAACAAATAGGTTTAGGTCTTAGATTATGTGGGTAAAAGCTTAGAAGAATTTCATATATCTTTCAAGGATGATTACATGAGTATTTATATGGAGAATATAAGTTTAAAACCCTAATTGCATGGATTTAACCTAATGGGCCATGAGCTGGACGGCCCAGCTCGTCAGGTCGGCCCATATAGCTTTTGTCTTCCTGGGCCTTTTCTCCTCATCACTTCGGCGTCCAGCTGGGCCTTGAGTCGAAATGGGCTTTTAGGACAGGTGCTAAACCTGGTATCAACAGTTAGTCCCCCCCTGGTCGGCGATGAAACTATTAATCAGCGAATGACCTTCTGAATAAAGTTTATTTCGGCTAAAGCGCATTAAATGCTTCGTAGCCTTTATCGAATCATCTTCTTAGGCTTTATTGAATCGTTTTCGTAGGCTTTATTGAATCGTTTTCATAGAGGGAAGCTAAAGAGTCGCACCGCTTCAGTTTCCCACGCGCAATCATTACGCGCCTCGGTAACCGTCAGTTCTCCAGGGTATAAATATCCCTTCACCACTTCATATCCGAATTTTAAGTTTCAGAATTCCTTTTGCAGGTAGAAATCGCTCTCCTTCTCTCTACTTTCTCTCTCTAGAATCTTAGCTCGGCGGAAACTAGGTCGGTAATTATGTCTTCATCTCGTACCAACCTTGCTGAATCTTCTGCTTCTTGTGACGACCTTCATGTCGAAGAGGTGGAGGTGGACTTGGATGAACGAGTTCCCCAAGGCAACTAGGCTGCTCCAGATGACGACCTGACAGGTCTTGCACCTACAAAATCCGATTTGAAGTCGTTGCAAAAGCTTGTTGACGACTTCCCCTTCTTAAACGGGATCTCGATGAAAATTCCAAAGCCGCATCAAAGGCCCTGGGATTATCCCCCAGGCTACATGTGTTTGTATGAGTCCCTTTTTAGGAAGTGCCATCTTTGGCTGCCTATGCTGAAGTTACTCATATCGTACTGCGCTAAGCGGATGATCGCCATATCTCAACTGTCTGCCCCCTCAATCAGACAGATGATTGCTCTGCTAGCACATGCTACAAAATTGCAGGTGGAGCTCAGAGTTAGGTACCTAGAAAACATTTCGTCAATCAACCTGATTGTTCAAAAGGGGACGAAATTAAACATTGGCTTCGTCTACATTAACTTCAAGCCGCAGTATAAGCTGATAACCGTTGGTTCAGGGGACAAAGTCCACGGCTGGAAAACTAAGTACTTCTTCCTGCAGGTCGTTCTAGAATCCGTAGGAGACGTAGGGAGGATCCTGAGAAGAAAATGGGCCGATACCTTTGGTAGATACCACCTAGGACCGCCGAGATGAATATATACACAGTCAATTTTAAATTGTTTCTAACTCG
Organism: Iberis pinnata; assembly: GCA_900406425.1. Classification (NCBI taxonomy): domain Eukaryota; kingdom Viridiplantae; phylum Streptophyta; class Magnoliopsida; order Brassicales; family Brassicaceae; genus Iberis; species Iberis pinnata. The sequence continues at coordinate 13,217 of OVBE01011781.1, forward strand.
GCTTTCCGTTCCTATTGCAGATCTGCATTGCAATACTGGCCCGTTTCCTGGCAATTTCCTCGAGGATAAAGAGAAGCTACTTGAAGCAGGAGCTGTCCACATCAAAGATTTCGACCTCCCGCGCATCCAGGAAAGCATCCCGTTTATAGACGCTGGTAAGAGTAAATGACGATTTGCAATCTTACAAGTCGTCAGTACGTCTAACTGCAATCTTGGCTCCTTGTACAGCTAGTTAGGATATCAACTCTTGTCCTGTAAAAAGGAAGAAAATGGGCCGTCCTCCGATCACCGATTACAGGTCGTCCCTTGAGAAGTTTGTGTTCAGCTCAAAAAGGAAGCATGATCAAACGTCTGCTACAACTGGTAGTGAAGATACCTGCCCTCCTTTGGAGCGCAAGAAGAAACGCCGAACTGCTTAGGACTAGGATAGAAGGGACGTGGTCACAATCGAGGATGCTGAGGAGCCGATCCCAACCGTTGTTCCTACTGGGGAACAAGGTTCGAGTGAAGTAGTCCCTGCTGAGGGGCAAACGATAGGTGCTGGTGTTCCTACTGTGGAACATTAACAAACAGAAGAAACTGCAGAGGAGCAGTTAGTCGTTCTTCCTGAAAATGCGTTTATTGCCGACCTGCCAACTACGCCTCCTGCTCCTGCTGCCGAGACTATGACCACCTCCCAA
>OVBE01011783.1:494-13895 GCA_900406425.1 Iberis pinnata
GCTCGATGAAAACATGTAAAGTGGGAATAAAGTTGGCTCGATAAGAGGGAAATGTTGTGGCTCGAACAAAGGGGAATGTTGGCTCGACCACAAAATTTTCCGGCTCGATATCAATTATTCTGTGCATTTTCCTTAACTTCTCCAAATTCGCCTTAATGTTCTGGAAACTCGTGAAATCCCTGAAAAATCTCCAAAATGCATATGTATGCAAGTGCTAATGCAGAATTTCCTGAAAATGGAAACTTACTAGTAAAGTCCTATAAATGCAACATGTTCACATCTTAATGATCTTAAAATATCAGTAAATGGCTTCTAAAAACTACTAAAATGCAGAGATATCACCAGACGGTTTCTTAGCCTCGCTATCTACCCTACCGGACCCCTTATTGGCCTCAGCGTCTTCCCTACCAAATGCCTTTTTAGCCTCAGCATCAGGTTTCCTCTTTAAAGCCTACTCTCGCAAATCATTTATAAATGATGCATTCATCGCCCTTTTCCTCGGGAAGGGATAGCGGTCCCACTCAACTGCGAAGAAATAGTGATCTCATTTTAAGCATCAGAGCAAACATGTAGAGGAGGAATCGAAAGACTTACTTCGAGAAATGCGAGCTAAACTCCTCCGAACCATACTAAATCTAGATCATCCCACGCGACGATCCCCCTCCTCTCGATCTCCTTCACGTTATGAAAGAAGTTCTGCGGATAAGCCTTCAAGTTTAGCGGTTTGAATGCAAAATAGAAAAAAAAAGAGTGAGAACCGTTAGAAGCAACCAACATAAGAAAATAATCTACCGATGCGGAGATTTCACGGCCTAGAATAATTATAGTTGCAAGCTGGCACCGATGCCTCGTTCAATGTAACGAAAAACCATCTATGTTTCCAGTTGTAGATCTTCGACGTAATGCCAGTCAAAAACTTAAACGGAGGCTTGAAGTTCACATAGAAAAGACCAGTGTCGACGCTGATCCCGTCGACCTTCCCAGGTAGTTTATTTATCCTGGTCGTCTCCTCAAAGAATTTCCCACGGACCTTGATGCCAACTCGGCAGCAAGAAATAAAACTCCGACCAAGTTCCTGACTGAGGCGGTCGAATGCTGAGAAATTTCCATCTCCCTCTTAGCACAGTATGCAATAAACAGCTTCAGCCGCGGGAACCATAGATGGGCATCCCGAAAATAGTCTTCAAAAATGGTGAAGTACCCAGCTGGAGGGTCCCACGGTCGTTCATGTGAAGCCGGAATCCTGAACTGTAGATTCGGATCCAAAAAACCCGAGCCTCGCTTCGAGCATCGACGACGAAGATATCCCAGTGATTAGATTGATGTTCTTGAAATAAGACTGCCTCTCTTTGATGCTTGTCCATGGTCATCCATCTCAGCCTTGTCGTCACCTGAAATGCTCAGGTCGACCCTTTTCGTCGCGAGAAACTTGGCCCTCACCGCTAGCGGGACCAGGTCGTACGACCCCACCATAGCCTACTTGAAAATCCTTTCTCCCGTGGGAAGTCGACGACCATCACGTTAGCCGAATTTGGAGAAGTACCAACCTCGCGACCTGAAGATTCATCCCGGGATCGTCTCGGCGAAGAATTCTCATCTAAGCCATGCTCCCCATTCGAAGAACAGCTCGTCGAGAAACTCTTCAAGCCCGAATCGAGTGGGTCGACACCAGATGGACGAGCCGACCTTACCGGTAACAGAGAACGACCCCACCACCGCGATTTAAATACCGGTGTAACGTATACTCCATCGAAAGGGTAAAAATAAAAGAGTTAAGAGAGAGAATTTTACCTTGAGAGAGAAATCGAGAATAAGGATCTTAGTAAAAATGGGGGTTTATATAGGCAACGGGCTACCAGGGGATTAATGGTCGACTCGAAGCTTGCAAAGGACTCTTTGACTCCCTTCCCATCATAATTATTACCTATAACTAGATATGTCGGGAAGACGAATCGGTTCACACTTTCAAATCTTCTACACCCAATTAGATCGATCCGATAGACGACGTCAAACCGACCTCGTCTGCTCTGGGGGGAACATATTGTTGGGTATGGCCTTGGAGCGGCCTCATTAAAAGGGCCCAGAAGATATGAAAGTCAGCAAGAAGCCCAACAAGAATCCCACGACGAAGTCAGTGGCTTGATGCCGATACGACCTGTCACTCTAAAGGTCTAGCCGCCGAACTTGAACAGTGGGCCTATACGTCGAACGCCAATCATGAATAGTGAGGCTACGCGCCCTATCGCCGATTCCACCAACTATCCTATTCTGACAGAGATCTCGCTTGACTATAAAAGAGGGACGAAAGCTCAGAAGAAGGGAGCTTTTCTGGGAAAATATTAGAGAGAGAATTTAGAGAGATAAAAAGAGAATACAATTGGGATCATCTGAACTGTAGATGACCTCAAGTCCATCTTTTAAGAACCTAAGTTAATTGAGAAATAGATCCCTTGACTCAACATAAATCATACGAAATTTGGATTTTGTCAAATCTATAATTTTTTGGGGGTTTCGTTGTTCCTTCTTGGCTACTAAGCCTTTAATTCAGTGTTTTGCACCTAAGGACTCGTGCAACCTTGTTTTTCTCTGATCTCTACAATTTTAAAATTTTTAACGTATAATTCATATCTTCAATTCTCCTCCTTTTCATAGATTATTTCTTTTCAAAAAATATATATTAAATATCTGTTAACGTTGTGTTAATTAGTTTGAGATTACTATTGACTAACAATATATCTAAAATGGACAAGTCAGTGCACAATTAGTTATTGAATTATAATTATCTATAGCTTTCATTTGAAATCTTAAACGCGATCGAGTTTATATAATAAAATGTTTATAATTTGAAAAGAAACAACAACTAATTGATACTTACCAACATGAAACATTATTATTATTATTGTTATTGTTATTGTTATTGTTATTGTTATTGTTATTGTTATTGTTATTATTATTATTATTATTATTAAATGTTATTTTTACTTTTATTTATTATTATAAATCACGATAAAAAATCAAAAGTGAGCTATCTTTTCTTTTGAGACATTCCAACATATTCAAAATAATTGAAGAAATATTTCTCAAAAGCATTCTTCATTATCAAAAATTCGGGTATTGACTTCTCTTTCAACAATTTTGAAATGTTTAAGGCACATATGTAACATTCAACGTTTGAACAGAGATTTATAAAAAAAAACAATTCTTATTAGAAATTTCTTAAACAACTTTTACAAAGCTTGTTTAATCAGATTCATACAACATCCACACACGAATTTGATGATGATCAATTCCTAATCTACTCAAAAACCTAAACTAGATTTTTTTTTTTCTCTCAGAAATCAAGTCTAGGATTCTCTTTTTCTCTCTATTGAATTGTCAATTGTCTTCGATCTATTCTCTAGCCTTTAAACAACTTCAATCAGATCGTTTGTTAAAGAATCTTTGATAATCTTCTTTAACCATATCTTCTTATCATATCTTAACTAATATTACTTTTTAGATTCAATATTAGTTAATCCTCTTTTCTTTGTAACAACAAATATCTTCAACTGAAGATTCTCCTTTAGCTCCACGTTTCAAGTCCACGTCATCATCTGTTCCTTTCTTTGATTTTTCAGACTCAACATTCTCTCTCTTTTTATCTGAATATGTGACCTCAAGCACCTGAAACTCAAGACATAGTAACCAGACCTACATGCTAAAAATAAAACACAAAACATCATGCATTCAACCAAAATCAACCGATTATCATTCAGATTAGTCCAGTTTCAAAATAGAACCAAAAGCCAAGAGTTAAAAGATGACTACACATAGTGTCTAACACACTTTGACATACAAAAAAAACAGACTTCTAACAGACTTGACTTGATTAGCTTCCTACAGCTTAGTTAATTCTAAGACATTATCACTAGAATTCTACTGAGCCATCACTCACATCCTCATCTCCAGCTTCTGCCTCACCTTCTTCTTCATCACTGCTACTAATAGCATCATATTCTCCCCTGCTTGAGTGCATATTTAGATTAAAAAACACTTATAAGACAAATGGAACTAAGGAAAACATGCAACTTACCTCGAATTTTAAGCAGAACTTCTTGAATGGACCTATAGAACTCAGCAACAATGCGTTGTAAATCCCCCTGAAGTGTAGTAGAATCTGTGTCATTTGCTTCAGCAAAACCGCGACCGGCCTTTGATTCATATGCAAAAATAGATGGAATAGTCGACATAGGGAGATCTTTTGGCCGAGGACGGAGGACTCTCTGAAACTCCAGAATCTAATAAATCAAATTGGGATAGTAAATCCGCTTTTGTACCTTATCTGAACTCTCTGCATGCTCCAACAACTTCTGATAAATCAACTCTCCAAAGTTGATTTTCTTTTTGCCGCGAATGAGATACATTAACCGAACCTGTTCACTTGCCATCTTCGTCTTGTTTGTGGACGGTATCCAGTTAGTGTATATGATAGAATGCAGAATATTGTTGGTGATTGTCAGATGTTTGGATTTGAGTCCTTTGAAGCGCTTCTTACGACCATCAGAGAGAGCCAAGGATACCTTATCAAGATCTACACGCTTGAGAGCATATCTAGTGGTTTTAGAAGGGATTTGAAACATCGCATTTATCAGATTTACCGAGGGCTCAAACATTTGACCACGAACATACACCAAACACATCCCCTCTCATGATTCTCTAGAGACTAGATTTGCCATAAATTCTCGAACTAAAGAAGGAGAGTAAGGGCGAATATCACTTACAATATGAATTAATCCTGCTTCGGTTATGATTTCTCGAATCTCATTGAACCGAGATTCATTTTATGGAAGCTGTTTCTAATCAAAGAAGGTTCTTTCTTGGAATTCTTTAAACTTGGTACGTGCCTTTTTTGTCAGAAAAGTAATACTCAGTGGCTTGACCTTCGATTTAAGACAAAAAAGATTCGGCTGGGATTTTTTCTTTGGCTTGAACCGATTGACGATTTGTCGTGTATCTTCGGCCATAGACTTCAGCAACATCAGTATCTTTTTCTACTTCAGGGATTAACTCGTTATGAATCTTGGTTGGTGGTTCTTTGGATGAATCGGACTATGAATCAGAAACCTCCATTGAATGGTCGGTCTCGACCATTGGTTCTTTCCCGGGCCTGTGAAAATTCTGGTTGAACAAAATCATTTCGTGGCATTAATTCTCCCAAGCTCTAGCTTCATTATCTAGAAAATTTCTTCTTGCGGTGGCAATGGCGGACTCCATGAGCTTTTGAGGAGTAAGCATCGGTTGATGGAGACGTCCTGCTTGAGATCGCGTGAGCCGAGGCATAGTGACTAAGCTTCACGAGTTGCAGAGAAGATTGAGGAGAAAACAAAATCGGCGCACTTGGGAAGAAGAGGAAGTTGCAACAAACCCTAAAAATTTCTTTGGAAAACAAATGGATCAATAATACATGGGCCTAGCCCAGCCGAAAATTATTAAGTCCAATTATCCCTATTTGTGCAAGAGTGATGTCGTGTGTTAATAAGCCCATAGTAACCCCACTTATTCTTCAATTTTAGATAATTACCAAGAGTGCTTAAAAAGATTAACTTGTTCGAGTATGTCAAGAATCTAACCAGTAATAAAGGATCAAAGCAACAAGATTTAGTGAGGTACCCATGAGGATCATATGAGCATTAGCCTAAACTTTTATTATTTATTTTACAAGGAAATTAAAAGCTTAGGTTTTCGGCACTAGTATGAACCACAAATAAAAACTTTTGGTGGATCTACAACATGTAACTCTGATGAGTAGATATTTCTCAGTTGAGTAGCTGTCACATCATCAGATCACTTAAAATATAATCGTTAGACCCTATCATATATACTTTTGTTGCATGATTTTTTATTTCAATCTCATGTAGTTTACATAATCACACATCATTTTGAACTCTTTTACTTTATTATTACTCTTTTAGAGTTTGTGTAGCTTTTTCTCAGCCGAGTAGCTATCACACAATTTTTTTTATATCAAAAAAATGTGTGATCATGCAATGCACTCATACTGACATTGATCAAGCTCAAATCTAGAATGTTGTTATCATCCTAACTTAAGATGAGTGTCGATCTTTTAGGTTACCACATGAGGTCTACTCATCCTTTCCAAACAGTGATCGAGCTCAGATTTAGAATGTTTTTATCAGCCTAATCCGAATCGATTGTCTTTCACACCAGACTCACACCACTTTTTCTATATGAATAGAGACCTCCTTTCTAGTACAAGTGACTTGTTACAAAGAGGTTTTGAGATAAAACTATAATACACAGTGGTTCATGAATTTCACCTTACCCTTTAAGCTAAAACTTTTTAATGAAATTCACATATCCCAATTGCTTAACGTAACCGTAAAAATCAATTAAGGTCAAGGGGTTTTGTAAAAATATCAGCAAGTTGATTTTCAGAAGACACATGCTCAATGATAACAATTTTATCCTCAACTAACTCCCTCACAAAATGATGCCTTATATCAACATGTTTAGTTCGAGAATGTTGAACATGGTTTTTAGATATATTTATTGCACTCATGTTATCACAATTAATGAGAAGAGGGTGAGAATGAATACCATAGTGAGTGAGCATTTGTTTCATCCACATCAATTGAGTACAGCAACTTCCCGGTGCGATATACTCTGCTTCAGCAGTTGACAAGGATACACAATTTGTTTTTTGCTATGCCAAGAGATAACATTATTTCCCAAGAAAAAACACCCTCCTGATGTACTCTTTATATCATCCAAACATCCAGTCCAATCTGCATCACAAAATCTTGCAAGGTTCGAGTTAGTTTCATTAGTGAAATATATCCCATAGTCAAGTGTTCCTTTAACATATTTAAGGATACGTTTCACAACTTGTAGATGTGATTCTTTTGGTGCTGCTTGATATCTTGCGCACATTCTGATACTATGACACAAATCTGGCTACTTGCAGTCAAATAGAGCATGCTACCGATCATTGCTATGTATGTTTTCTCACCAATGGATTTTCCTTTTTCATCTCGTGCTAGTTTCACTGTGGTACTCATTGGAGTTCTAGCTTCCTTGCTGGTTTTCATATCAAATCTCTTAATTAGATTTCTTGCATATGTACTCTGAGATATGAATATTCCCTTGTCCGTTTGCTTAACTTGAAGACCCAAGAAGTAGTTTAACTCACCAACCATACTCATTTGGAATTCTTTTGTCATGGTAGAAACGAATTGGTCGGACATACACTGTTTAGTGCTCTCGAAGATAATGTCATCCACATAAATTTGTACGATAAGAATGTCTGAGACACTCTCTTGGACAAACAGTGTTTTATCGATACTTCCTCTTTTGAATCCAGTCTTGAGTAAGAATGTAGCCAGATGTTCATACTAGGCTCTTGGAGCTTGTTTTAAACTATACAAAGCTCTCTTCAGCTTGAATACATGGTTAGGGAAGTGAGGATCTTCGAATCCCTTTGGTTAAGCAACAAATACTTCTTTTTGAAGGACACCATTTAGGAATGCACTTTTTACATCCATTTGTTACAGTCTGATTTTAAGTTTACAGGCTATTCCAAACAGTAAGCGGATTGCTTCAAGACGAGCTACAGGCGCGAAGGTTTCATCAAAGTCTATTCCTTGAATTTGACAGTAACCTTGGGCTACTAACCTGGCTTTTTTTCTTACAATGTTTCCTTCTTCATCGATCTTGTTTTTGTATATCCATTTAGTTCCAACGATGTTAACTCCTTCTGGTTTTTCAACAAGATCCCAAACTTCCAATCTAGAAAATTGCTCTAACTCTTCATGCATGGCTGCAACCCAAAACTCGTCTTCCAAGGCTTCATTTACATTTTTTGGTTCAACCAATCATAAGAAACACGCCAATCAAACCATCTCCTTAAAGTTGTTCTTCTTCTTGCGAGTTACTCTTACATCATTTAGCTCACCTATAACGTCACTGGGTGAGTGATTCTTGTGAACCTAGATTGGTTCTGAAGTTTGAGCTTCTTCAACTATTGAATCTTCAGTATCCTCTGATTCCTGACGATTTTCAGTCATAGTTGATGCCGAGTGTCTTAGACCCTCGTCACAGTGTGATACGTCCTGCATTGCATAGTTCTGATTTTCATCAAACACCACGTTAATAGACTCCATTATTATTATCTTTGACCGATAATTATACACTTTGAAGGCCATACTGTTCGTTGCATATCCAAGAAACATGTCCTTATCACTTCTAGAGTCGAACTTTCCTAGGTTGTCTTTGTCATTTAGGATGTAGCATATACATCCAAAGGTATGGAAGTAACTTAGATTGGGAGTCTTTCCTTTCTAAATCTCATAAGGTGTTGTCTTGGTTCCTGGTTTTACATAAACTATTTTGATTATGTAGCACGTCGTATTAATTGCTTCTACCCAAAACCGAGGTGAAACACTATTTCCATGAAGCATAGCTCGAGCCATTTGTTGAAGGGTACTGTTCTTCCTTTCAACTATCCCATTCTGTTGTGGGGTCCTTGGTGCTGAGAATTGATGTCGAATTCCTTGATTCTGACAAAACTTCTCAAATACTTCATTCTGGAATTCTCCACCATGATCACTTCGAATCTGTATGATATTTCCCTTTTCTGACTTTAACTGCAGTGTTAAGATTCTGAAACTTTCAGCAGCTTCAGATTTTTCCCTTAAAAAATGTACCCAGGTATACCTTGAAAATTCATCGACAAGCACAAAGATGTACCGATGTCCTGCAATGCTTTCTATTTGAATAGGTCCCATCAAGTCCATATGAACGAGTTCTAAAATCTTCTTTGAACTGATTTCAGTAACTTGTTTGTGTTGGACTTTGACTTGCTTCCCTTGATTACATGCTGCACACACTGTTTTTGTCATCTTTTCAAGATCTGGTATCCCACGCACTGCTCCGGCACTAATCAGTCTTGTTAGTCCATGAGTGCTCATGTGGCCTAACTTCCTATGCCATAAGTCAAGCTTTGTTTCAACACCAGCAGAGAGACAAGACGTCAATGGTCTCCAAAAGTAGCAATTGTTCCCTGATCTTATGCCACACAGAATTAGATCACCTTTCCCATTCACCGCTCGACAATCTACTCGTGTGAATGTAACTTCAAGACCATCATCACATAGCTGACTAACACTGAACAGATTTACCTTCAATCCTTCCAAAAAATAAACGTTAGCTAGTGGTGGCTGGTTGTCTTTTGTGATGGATCCTATTCCTTTAATTTTCCCTTCGGCACTATCTCCAAATGTCACTTTTCCTCCTTTAATTTCAGTGTATCTTCCAAGTGTGTCTTGGATCCCTGTCATGTGACGCGAACATCCGCTATCAAAATACCATGGAGTTGATTCAGATGTTGCTGCTATGAATGCAACCCTAAACTTTAAGTCATTGTGCTGCAGGTCGTCTCTTGCTTCTTGAACAGATTATGAGACAGCAAAGTTGCAGACTAGATTCACTTCGTCTTCCTTGGTTTGAGTGATTTCATCTCTTGAATCAAAACCTTGTGACTTAATTCCTGTTGATATTTGACTTGTATGCTTTGCCACCCACACATATCCAAATCTCCTTGGTTCTGGGAATACAACTCTTAGTTTCCAAGCTTGATAAACATGATGCTTCAGCATTTTCTTGTTATGATACCTAGTGTCTTTCACACTGGTTTTGCACTTTTCGGCTGATGGGTTTCGTAGTTGATTAACCCGATCTTTGTGATTCAACTTCCTGTATGTTCTTGGCTGTGCAGCCTTTATACTCTGAGTATGCTTTTCATTTGCTGCAACGAAGTTGGATATATTTGAGACATCAACATGATCCGATGATTTGTACCCATTGTAACCCAATCCCCAATTGACTTTTGAAGGTTGTCCAACTGCAAGAATTTGATCCAAGTCTTTTGTCCCACTGTTGAACATCCTGATCTTCTTGTGATTCTCAATGAGCTGGATTTCAAGTGATTGAGTTTTCTTTCGTTCATTATTTTCCCAACAATCCATCTGTTTAATAGTTTCTTCAAGTTGAGCATTCTTTTCGGTTTTCTTTTTTAACTCTTGTTGAATCTTCTCAAGTGAATCTGTTGTGTTCAGATCAGGTTTCCTTTTCTTCATCTCCAGAATGTTCATTTGGGCCTTCATCATTGCTTTATCCTTAACAAGCTGCAGATTTTCATTGCTTAAAGCAACCCAATTATCATACATAACTCGATATTCTGCCTTTGCATCAACTTCTTCATCCTCATCCGAATCAGTGTCTGACTCAGTTTCAACAATTACTTCTTCATTCGTTTCTTCGTGAGAAGTCAATGCAACAAAGTTCAGCATTAGCTCTTCATCTGAATCATCGTTGTTCTCAGACTCAGTATCACTGAAGCACAGTACGGACTTCTCCTTTCCTTTCAGTATACTTGGAAATTTTGGTCTTGTGTGTCACATGCCTTTGCATTCAATGCACCATAGTTCCTTCCTCTTAGCTAGTGGGCACTCATTCTTGAAGTTTCCATATCCTTCACACTCATGACATTGAAGATCCTTTTTCTTATTCGATCTTTCATCACTTTTTGCTCCACGATCTCCTCTTCTTTTTTGATTCTTGAAGGATCGAGGCTTTCCCTTTTCAATTCTCTTAAGCATCTTGTTAAAGATTCTAGCCAGCAAGCTCATGTTTTCTTCCATCTTTTGTATTCGATTATCTTCTCGATTTGCGACAAAAGAAATTCCCTTTTGCTTTGTACTTGGTTCTTTTGGATCATCCAATTCCTCTGCTTTAAGCATCCCCACCAGTTTATCAAACTTCATATCATCAGTATTCATGGTCATTTTTAAAACGGCTTTGTGAGCTGCAAATCGTCCGGGAAGGCACCTTAACAGCTTTTTCACTAGTTTCTGTTTCTTGTACTTTTTCCCTAGTACTGACGCCTCATTTTCAAGAGTACTGAGCTTTGAGATGAAGCTGTTAACCGATTCATCTGGTCCAATTTTCAGATTCTCAAATTTAGAAGCCAGATGGTCAATCCGAGTTCGTTTGACACTGGCGTCACCCTCAAAATGATTGATCAAGGTGTCCCAAGCTTCTTTTGCAGATTCACATCCTTGTATGATTTTGAATTGATTCAAATCTACTGCTGTGAAGATATTAGTCAATGCTTTAGAGTTGTACATAGATGCACTCTTTTCAGCTTCTGTCCATTGATCACTTGGTTTAGGAATTTCCTTTTGATCTTTATCCAGAACAGTAGGTTCTTTCCATCCATTGACTACAGTAGTCCAAGCATATTCATGGATACCTCGAAGGACATGTCTCATCCGAGCCTTCCAGTGCCCAAAATTTCCTTCATCCAGCATGACTACCTTTTGAACAGCAATTAATTCTTTCGAAATATCCATGTCTTAGCCAGGATCCCCAACCTGATTTGGTTGTCCTTGCTCTGATACCAATTGAAATGTCTAAGACATAAATGTAACACACAACGTTTGAACAGAGATTTATCAAAAACAATTCTTATTAGAAATCTCTTAAACAACTTTTACAAAGCTTGTTTAATCAGACTCATACAACATCCACACACGGATTTGATGCTGATCAATTCCTAATCTACTCAAAAACCTAAAATCGATCTTCTTTTGTTTCTCTCATAAATCAAATCTAGGGTTCTCTTTTTCTCTCTATTGAATTGTCAATTGCCTTCGATCTGTTCTCCAGCCTTTACACAACTTCAATCAGATCGTTCATTAAAAAATATTTGCTAATCTTCTTTAACAATATCTTCTTATCATATCTTAACTAATATTCCTTTTTTAGATTAAATATTAGTTAATCCTCTTTTCTTTGTAACAACAAATATCTTCAACTGAAGATTCTCCTTTAGCTCCACGTTTCAAGTCCACGTCATCATCCGTTTCTTTCTTTGATTTTTCAGACTCAACAAATTCATCATTGCACATACGCATATAATCCAATTTGTTTTAAACTATAAAGTTGATGACACAATTTTGAAATATACAGTTTATGGTGTCGTAGTCTTTTGATATTAAAATTTTGACAACAAAATTATTTTCATCGAGAGATCTTCCATATAACATTCTATACAAAATTTAGTTGTATGCGGATCATTTGTGTTACTTGTGTACACCTTTAATTATTTTGATGTATTCGAAATGTTTCAAGACTAATACTTAACAAAAGTTTGGCAAGATCAGAAAGTTACAACCTTAAGATCTAAGACTGATAATGAAGAATTGAACTACTCCAACGACTAAGAGAACTAACTTCTGATCGGGATAACACTTTTTAGATCAGATACACCGACTAGATTCAAACATTCTTTAACTTTTCAATGATTCGAAATAATACCTAAAATAAAAAAATCTTGGAGTATGCAAAACCCACATAAGTTGAACCCTTAATAGAAACACATTGCCATCACAAAAAAAAATATAATTACAAAGACTCAAAACAACATTTAGATTAAAGGATTTAAATATTTAGACAAACTAGAAGAGATGTATGAGGACCAGCCACGTGACCTCCTCCAAATCTAATTCCGACCGAGCCAAAGAACATCAGCTAGAAGATGCCAGTTTAAACATTCGATGGACCGACAACCTTCATCAGCCACCAGACGGTACCCATGTGCTTGCCCCTTTGCCGCCAATTCGATCGAAATTTCACGCTTCCATTCCCTACCGTCGGCATGCACTGGTGTAGAAGATCAATCTCACCGCCGCATATCCATCTCTACCACCAGAAACGAACCCAAATTCTAGGACCGACCTCCCACAATGAGTAAATAGGCGCGCCAGAACTACCTCCACCAACCGAAGACCATAGCCATACCCCGGAGATAGACACTGGTAGGAAGCAACAAAACCTTACCCATGCTAGAAATCACCAGATCTGCCGGGATAGACCGAAAACCATCGTATGCAAGCCGAAAACAGAAGATGAAAAAATCGGTCATCATAAGAGAAACCAAGAACAAACTCCCTTGATTTTGGTACAAAAAATCCATAAGAAGAAAAAGCCAGTTGTCGAGATAATGTTGGATGCAACCAGGCCCGCCCAATAAATTTATTAGCTCTCCGCAAAAAAAAAAAGAAATTTTTGGTCCCTAACTTATTAAGGTATACATTTTTGGGATCTTTGTAAAAAAATGTTTGGACTCTTTTTCTTATATATTTTTCATAAATTTCCTTGGATCCTTGGACCATTGCCCTTGTATCCATTTTTTTGGGGTTGGATCTGACGTCGGCTATGACAAAACAGAAATTGAGAGAGAAAACACGTGGAGAAAAGAGTGTTTTTTTTTGTCGTCTATTAAAAAATTAAACGATAAGTTTTACATAGCCCACAGAATTTAGCTAAAGGAAGCCTAAATTC